>NIJG01000161.1:7227905-7335175 GCA_002201625.1 Euglossa dilemma
ATCGCGACGCAGGGTCGCGCGCGACGGTTGCGTGTATCAGCGTCTACCAATGCGAGCGATGCATTTATGCATGAGGCCGAGAGACGCGCGCGACGCTTTTACGCGCTGCCTGGCCGACCCTTAGGTCTGGTTCACATCACAGACCAAATACCTCTTGTATTTTTCCACGTGTTTTTCTCCGTAACCTCGTTGTCGCGCAATTTGCGGAAAAATTGCTCGAGATCAGCGTAAGTAATATTTTGCAAACGATATATACACCTACGTGTCTTGATTTAAGCTTGGTTTATACGAGAGATTCCTTCGCAACTTTATTACCTTATAGCGTGCAAATATCTCCACTTTTAACACATTGTTGACCGGCTGCTTTTCTCAGAATTTATCTCGTATCACTGGTTATTTAAATCAAAAATTCGAAATTGGACGTGGTAGAGAAGATCTTTTCAAAATTGTGTTTTTTGTAGCAAAGTGAACACACCCTGACAGATTTAATTAACTAAATATTAGTTAAAGAATGCATTAAAGAAAGGCGCAGATCACGAGTTTACTCGTGACCGGTCAACAAAGTGTTAATGATCACAACGATTATAAATCACTCATCTTCGACTAAAATTGGAACTATTGTATTTTTCCACGTGTTTTTCTCCGTAACCTCGTTGTCGCGTAATTTGGTGAAAAATGGGTCGAGATGAGCGTAAGTAATATTTTACAAACAATATATATACCTGCGTGTCTTGATTTAAGCTTGGTATATGTGAGAGATTTCTTTAAAATTTTATTGCCTCCTAGCGTGAAAAATATTTCCACTTTTACCGATCACGGCGATTAAAGATCACTGATCGTAGATTAAAATTTGAATTTAATTCTAAAAACACGATCGTACAAATACAGGGGGTCTCAGCGATGGTAGCGCAACCAGGAAGCGAGCGATTTTCGAGACAAATCGCATAACACAGACGAATCTCGCATCATTGACCCGACGCAATCACATCGAAGGATACCGATCGCTTTTTGACGATCACTGAATCGAGCAATATCCAATATTGGCCGGTTAAAGAGCACGCGAATCGTCATAAATTGCAATAAACGCGTGGCTCGTTTCGTTTGTACGGACAACAATCGGATAAACAACGAGCGTTCGCCGTCACACGAAATTACGTCAACGATCGTTACCGATTCGCGGTTGCTTTATACTCGAAACATCCCCTATGAATCCTGCGAATTCTAAATTCGCGGCGTAATCGCGTTATCCGAGAGCCACGCTCAAAATCGCGCCTAAATTTCCGATATTAATCCGATAAAAGTTTCAACGATCGACCCAGTTGTTTCGGCGTTGAAAAAAATTCGTTAATGATTCAATCCGACAACCTGGGGATCGGTAAAACATACATATGCAGGTCTCGCAATCTATTTTTCGATATTTCGCGTTTATTTCGCCGTTCAATCGGATTCGGTAATAAAAAGCCCATGTTAGATTCTTGCGCGCCATTGTTGGCAGATTTTACCGCGGAAATTAATACCGTTCCTGTACAATTTCCATTATCATTTGGGCATAATGAATTATCGAGCAACACGATGAAAACAAGCGGATAAAAAACAGCACGCTGTTCTGTATTCGTTATTCGCGGAAATTTTCAAAAGATGGCTCGAATAAAATAAATATCGCGAGTTTAAAAAATTAACTAACTAGGTCACAGTGAATTCGACAGCGGAATTAACGATACCGTGGTATTATGTACCATAAATATCATATACCATAGATACCATAAAATCGTTAATGGTATTTCTAAAATTTTCCTATAACATCGCTAGCAGTATCCTCGCGTTATCTCAACACTATAACACTTTGTTGACCGGTCACGAGTAAACTTGTGTTCTGCGCCTTTCTTTAATGCATTCTTTAACTAATATTTAGTTAATTAAATCCGTCAGGATGTGTTCACTTTGCAATAAAAAAGAAATTATAAAAAAATCTTCTCTTCCACGTCCAATTTCGAATTTTTAATTTAAATAACCAGTGATACGAGATAAATTCTGAGAAAAGCAGCCGGTCAACAATGCGTTAACCGCAAATACTTTTCATATTTTCCATATTCCGTCCATTCACCCCCCATGATCGAATAATTTCGTCTGAAGTACGCGGTGATTCCTGCGACGATCGGGAAAGATTCAGGAGCGAGTTATTAGCCGCGAATTCAATTTCTTCCGAACGAAAACCACCGGCAGGAGCTCATAAATATTCATAGAGACCAGGAAGTCCATCGAGGTCGGGATTGATGAAATCTTCTCTAATTATCGCGCAGACGCTTTTCACTTGTCTCGTTCCGCGGGACGGGTTGACGTGGAACGAACCGTTAATGGTTTTCCGATTTAGAACCGTTCCTCCTGCGTGCAGAAGCCGAGGAGAAGCGAAAGAAAGTTCTATCCAGTCACGTTTGCCAATGAAACGCTCGATCGGGATCAGCGCCACTCGTGATCTTAGGTTATAATTCCCGTTTGCGGAAAATTATATCGCTCCTTCGACACGTTTAACGATCAAGAAGAATAATGGCAAGCACGAGGATAAATTTCATAATTTCATCGATATTATTTGGTACCCTCGAATCAACGTGATTCGACGAGAATGAATTCGTCGATGTTATTTTCGACGCTGCGTTTTTGAAAATGCTTTGCAGATTTATAAAATTATCGATACAAAATCTAGATAAATGATATCTACCTTCGTTTACCTAGAATTTTGAAAAATTTGCACGATCAGAACGTGTATCTTTCTATGATATTTAAAAACGCACCGCACAGAGATGAAACGCGAGTTCTCGTTTAATTTATCCGCCTGGTCGTCGACTTATTTGCAGAATGTTTCACGCGCGATGAAGTAGATTCGCGGATTTCCTGAAACACGTGTAACGACATCTCTGAAGGAACGTTTATCGTATTTCGCCTATTTACTTTGAGCGCGAATAATCCCTGCAAATCGAGTAAACGACGCGCACGAAAGGGGTTGCACTCGAGTTTCAAGAATCGCTGCAGACGCGGGAATTAAAAATAAATTAGCATGAAACGTTCGCGAGGGAAAACGATTCGCTGCCCTCTTTCCCTATCGATCTCGACGGAACGTGATTAATAAGAAATATCCCTCGAAGTTTGATCAAATCCAACACTCGAAGCTCCGATTCCTTCTGTCAAAAGGATGAATATTAAATTCCAAAGTGCTGGAAACGAGAATCGACACTCTGTTCTATATAAAACATCGTTAAACTCCAATTTCGGAATCTCGAATCGTCCCGAAATATTTTTGCGAAGCGACAAAACCGGAATATTAAAACCATAGCACGTAGCGCGATGTAATTAACAATATTCGTCGAAATTTGATCAAATTCTGGACTACCCGCGTGAAATATTAAATTCCAAAGGAACTTCTGGACTACATAAAATATAGTAAATTTCAATTTTTTCGAGTCGCGCGAAAAAAATATTTCTACAAAACTAGGCGTCGCGGCGAACGCGAGGAGGGTCCCAAACTCGAATTCAATTGTTCGACGAACGGTTCCGCAGCTTCGGCGGAGGTTTAATAGAAATCGAGCAAAGTTACAGACGGAAATCGGTATTCCTCCGGTTCGTAGACTTTCCAGTCGCGGCGGACGGACAAGCTATCCAGGCAACGGTGCACCGTATCGTCGAGAAAGTTGAAATTGCTCTATCAAACAGCCGCTCCGCTCGCAGATTTCTCCTGTAACACGTGTCTATCTCGTGATGGCCGTGTCTCGTCTCGCGGCTTTCCCGCGGAACTTTCGTCTCGTTACGAGCGACTCGTGTCTGTGCCGGGAAACCGATAGATCCTAAACCATTCCCTCGTCTTTCTCTTCATTCGTCCTCTTCTTCTTCTCTTTTCCTTCTCTCCGCGTTCTGTGATACACCGCCGAGTCGCGATGCGAGGTAAAATTGTAAACAATCGCGTGACGAAAGTATAACGTACCGAATAAATCGGAAACAAATTTTTCATCGAAGAATGAAGATAGATGGAAGTTATAATAGACCTGTTTACTTCAAAATTAAAGTAATTTGATTCATTCTTCTGGATCTTAGTTTTTAGTCGATTAAAAACCGTCGAAGCTTAACGGGTTAGATTTGGGTTAGGTTTGGGTTAGAAAAATAGACCTGTTTACTCTAAAATTAAAGTAATTTGCGTCATTTCTCAGGATCTTTGTCTCTAGTCGATTAAAAACCGTCGAAGCTTAACGGGTCACCGAGTAGCGAGCGAAAACGCGTAAGAAATTTGACACGGTGAATACGTTAGCAGGTTGCAAGGAGCTCGACGTGGACGTTTCAATTAAAACGGTCAATTACCAATTACCGATCGTGACTAAGACCTAACGTGAAGCTCTGCGATCGAGGAAAAACGTGGAACGGTGGAAGGAAAAAAGAGGAAAGGGAAATTTATGTAGCAGAGCCGGTGCAGGATGGTCCGTTGTCACGAACCAGCCCGAAACGGGGCTCGCGTTTTCCTGTAATCACCGCCTCGAGTTTTACGCGTACGCGCAACCAGGCGGCGGGGAAACGTCGGTAAAAGCTAATTAATTGGCATGAACTCACGGTTCAAATACGTTACAGTTAATCACCGTCCGCCGGACCGAGGAGTCCGAGTTTAGTCCTAATTAAATCCTTACGCAGATTTCACGTTGCCCCGAGTTAATTAATTTAACCTGCATCCAGCGACGTCGCGTTGCCGTTTGTATCTGCATAATTAGAGGAAGAAAAGACGACGGCCGATGGGCCTGTTCGCCATCTATACGTACCACGTGTAATTAATCTTGCATCCTGGTCGATCGCTCGGGATAGAGAAAATCGCCGTGTCTTTCTCCTTTCCCTTTCGTCGGTCTTGTTTCTCCGCGCGATTTTTCTCCGCCTTGCGAATTTTCTGCCGACGTTTCTTCGGCAACGGCGTGTTAATTAACGACTCTGAAAATCTTCCGTGATTTTTTGTTTGTTTTTGAAACGCGGAGAGAAGAGGCATAGTTATCGTACGATTCGGTCCAAAAATATTCGAGAAATATTCGGTAATTACTTTATAAGTTCAATTCCATTGTTATTTTAAAAATAATTATATTTATACGAGGTGAAGAATTATTATAGGTCGAATTATTTATACGAGGTGAGGAGAATTTTGTGGAACAGAATGTGTTTACGAACGGAAGGAGGGAATAACCGGGATTATAAAATGGAAGATTTCTCGAAACTTGTAACGAAGCAACGAGAAGGCGACCGAACGAAAGTTGGCGACTCACGGAGCAGTCGTTTTCTCGACGCGATTCCCAGCCGGCAAGACGCGACGATCCGACGAATTACATAATTATCGAGTCAATGAGATTCAGATCAACCGCGGCGGAGAGATAAGCGTCGCCGGCTCAGCCAGCCAATTACGTAATGGCGCCGCGTAACTTCCGCCCCGTGCGTGCCATACTCGTCGAATATTTACGTCAGAGCCCGTGTCGGAGATCGTGAAAGCGGAGAAAGAAATGTGAATTCGAGGCGGAGAAGGAATAGTGGCGAAACGTATCTCCCCAAAGGAAATACTTCTTCTCCGATAAACAGACGACCGTTTTTGCCCGTGTCACGCTCGTTTCGGCGACAGAAATTTATGGAAATTCAAGTGAAATTCGCCGTGAAATATCACCGAATTTTCTCGGGACAAAGAAACATCCGGATAAAACATTTTTAATTCCCAACTTTCCCGACGCTTTCAAAAATTCCCAAAAATGCGAAACATTTAACCGATTGCATTAGGAACAAAAATAATCGGATAATTAATAATCGAACCTGTATTATACTTATTATAATTCTATGATGAACCAAGGGTATCCGAATAATTTAAATACCTGTTACCTTATTTCTTCAAATTTCGTTTTAATATTCGACACAATAATATTCAAAACCCCAAAAATTAATACGAGAAAAGGAAACCTCGCAATGGTTAGAAAAATCGCAACTGCGAACTCAAAATCTCACCTGACCCAAAAATCAAGAAAATTTTGAAACGCTCGCCTACGGTGTCCAGGAATTACGTCTCCACCAAAAGAAAGTCTACATTCCACGAGGCTGAATTAATTTAAAACCTGCTCGCCTATCCACGGTACCAGTAACCGGAGAGAATCCGTCGAATTTCGACAAAGTCTCGCGAGGTTCCTCGAATCTGTAATTACATCTGTAAGGACACTTAGAACATACGAGAACGAGAGAATAAACGGGTAAAATCCAAATATTTATCCATCCTTCGAATGGTCATAAAATAACCATTATTTTGTAAGTAAGCCAAGCGCGTAGCACACGCTGATCGAGTTAACCTCGTGATCCGGCTACAGTACTGAGCGAAAAACGCGTCTAGCGGGCTGCAGCGAGCGATTCAACTCGAATTAAATGGATCAGGGTTAATAAGATGTGCGGTAACCACCTGACGGACGGTTCTGTCGCGTTCGTGCCGGGCTGCCATAGTTGCGCGTTACGGAAGCGGTGGCACGAGCGGGCCGCAAATTACAAACTCGCAAAACTTGATTGGCAGACCGGCCATTATTAGGTAATTCCAGGTAGCACCTGTGCCGGGCTATTAACCAGACTCCCGATCAATCGTCTCGATGGTACAGGGGGGCCAAGTGAATTTCGTGGAGGAGCGGCCGTAATCGGCGAGAAAAACCGGGATGAACCGGCACGAGGAAGAATTCGCATGAGGCCAGAGAGAGAGCTGAACGCGATTCGACGATCATCGTTCCCGAAGGGGTTCCGGGAAGACTAGCCTGTAATTAATTAAGGCGCCAAACCGAGGGTTAATGGGACGACTGCACAAGTGCCGGGGACGTCCGATCGATTAATAGGAATTTATCGAATATTCTATGGGGCGGGTGCACGAGTTTATGATGGAAAATGATGTGTCGCGGTGCATGGTGCGAGTGGAGCGAGGAGAACGTTTACAACGACACGGTTCCGTTGTTTATGGGATGGATACGGGATAGGGGTTGAAATAGTGGAGAGTTCGGCCAAGATTTTTCCCGAGAATTCTCATTTTCTTCAAACACATAATAATAATTATTCCTGTGCTTCATTTTATACGCTTAAACTCCAATGAAACACGTGTAACGTAAGAAATAACAATTGCTCGTGAATTGAAAAAGAAACGACGAAACTTTCAACAGGGTGAACGCAAAATAATTTACGATTAACCCTTTGACNTATTTGGAAGTTATGAAAACCACGTATTTTCTTAATGTGCCATTATAGACTGACGTTTCCGAGACGTCAAAAACTGTCTTCGATAAAAGTGTCTAAAAGGATATAAAAAAAATTTCTTCCACGCGTTTAATATAACTATTTATAATGCTTGTATCTAACATTCCAAGTTGCTTGCTTCGCAATTCGCGATCGATTATGAATTCGAAAATAAAACCTTCTGTTTCTAAGCATGTGCATAAGTGTCCACAGTTGAGTCAAATTAAATGACATCCTACGGACGCGTCGAGGCGCATTTTATTTGTATGTCAAGTGGTTAGGGAAAGAAATTATTTTGGTCAATGCAGACAAAGTTAAGACTAAGAGTAATAATAATTGTTTCTAGAAAGACGCGCAAAGTATTCCTTTATGAATTACATTACGTTAACAGTTGAAACGAGTCGCAATTAATTGCTAAAATAAAACGTACATATATTTGCTCGAGATGAATTAGGAATAAAGACGAGGCGCGTTCAGAGGTGCCATTTTCATCACGCGTTTGTCGGTGGTTTGACGATCGATGGTAAGAGCAAAACAGGCCATTGTTTCGTTAACGAAAAGGGACAGAAAGCAGAATGCTCTAACGCGGTGTAACCAGCCTGTCGAGGGTTGTCGGCGAAAGGGGCAGAGAGCAATAAATCAGCGAAACTGACAGCGGCAAGTGGGGCTGAACCGCATGACGAGGCGGACGCGATTTTTCCTCTTTCTCTCGCATTGTTCCCACCCTCTGCCTCTCTTTTTCTCTTTCTCTCCACCCACGCGGCGAAAATTTAAGGTCGGTAGGAAACGGCCGATTCATTGCCAGAAATAATTCCCGCGTTTTATCTCCCGCGGCCTGCTGTCGGTAATCGTTTTAAACGACCGGGCTTTGGTAACCGATTCATCGAGATTCCGAATTTTTACTTATCTCTCACGGCTCACGAACGACGTATCAATTTTGTCGAAGTAACCGAATTTTACGAGTGAAATAAATAATCCTTCTTTTCTCCTTTTTGTCTGCCTCTTTCTCGTGGCCCATACAAACAAAAACTCAAATCAAAATTTCCTTTTAGATACAGAGACGTAATAGATATTAACGGTAATTGCCGTCAGGTTCAATATTAAAAAATTGAAGAAACGGAGGACGCGTGTGTCGCTGCGGAAAGAAGAAAAGTAATTAGCGGTTTATGAATAACGTTTCGATGTAAAGTATCAATTTTGTCAAAGTAACCAATTTTACGGTTAAAATAAATAATCCTTCTTTTCTCCTTTTTGTCTGCCTCTTTCTCGTGATCCGCACAAGCAAAAACTCAAATCTATGTTTCCTTTTCGATACAAAAACGTATTAAATGCTAATTACCGGCAGGATCGATATAAAAAAATAGAGGAAACAAAGAACGCGCGTGTCGTTGTGAAAAGAAGAAAAGTAATTAGCGGTTCATGAATAACGATTCGTTGTGACGTATCAATTTTGTCAAAGTAACCAATTTTACGGTTAAAATAAATAATCCTTCTTTTCTCCTTTTTGTCTGCCCCTTTCTCGAGACCCACACAAACAAAAACTCAAATCTATGTTTCCTTTTCGATACAAAAACGTATTAGATGCTAATTACCGGCAGGATCGATATAAAAAAAAATGGAGGAAACGAAGAACGCGCGTGTCGTTGTGAAAAGAAGAAAAGTAATTAGTCTTCCGCGAAATGGAACCGCAAGGGGTTCTAAGACCACCCCGTTCACCCTCTATTCACCCTCCGGCAGAAATTCCGGACTCCCCCATCGATTAACCGAGTCTACCGAAGCTTTTAGTCGAAATTCTTTTTCCCGGTCACATACGCGAGGAGATCGTTTGCCATAATTGCAAAGTGGGTCGCGACAGTGTTCCTTCGGTATTCTAAATTCAGCGAGGATCCCGGGTCGATCTTTCCACCGCAATAGTCAAGCGGCGAGACAGAAGCAGGTGATAAGACAGCGAATCGTCCCGGATAGGTCTAAGGAGAATGGAAGATGAGTAATTGGAACGTCGGGAACTCGGCCAGGACGTTAACTTTACCGCACGTTCGTTCAATTTATCTCTCGCGCGAGATTACACGCGCAGGTATCGTCTCCGGGAGATTTTTCAACGACGACCTGGAAATTTGATATTCGTCGCTCGTCACTGGGTCGACTAATCAATTCGCTTGCTGTTCGATAGCTCGCTGGGAAATTAATAAAGCCGAAGAGGATTCCACGGGTAAAGTCAGCATCGATCCAGGCCGACTCGCGCCATGGGGATGCAAACCGCGCGGAGTCCCAGGGCAAATATTTACCCCGTAGAAAATGCACAAAGGGTGAATCAGATCAGCGAGACTCTGCAACGGGAGCGTGTTCAGCCCGTGTCTGAAACGCTCTTCACCCGTGTTTGCCCGCAAAGAGACACGCGGTTCGTTTCAGCCAACAAGACAGCGAACCCTGGCTGCATATAATAACAGTTGTCTTGCTCGAGAGATTGTTGGGAACACAAGGAACCTCGCAGAAAGTGTCCTTGTTCGCCACCGAGTCGCGGAATATCCCGTTCTCGACCTCGAAACGCAATTCCGATCCGTGCAATTTCGCGAATCCTCGATGAACCTTTGCAACTCGACGAGATCGATGTTTCCTAGACTCGTTACGGGAATGATACTCATCCAAAATGATCGAGGAGGGTTTCGAACGAATAAGAAAAGAGGGAAAAAAGGAAACGTCTTCGTTCGAATCCACGCGATTGCGAAATGATACGGAATACGATATCGGAGCCGGAGGAAATAGAGATCCGCGAGGATGCAGAAACACGGGACAATAAGAAAATCGAGGACCGATTGGTTTGGAGCGACGGTGAACGCTAACGAGGTTGAGCAAGAGAGGCCCGTACAGAATTTCTCGAGTACCGAGCGAATGCCTTCTTCGTCGATGCGAACTTAAACTCGTTATCGTCTGTCTCATATCGGATCTCCCTTTCTGGGATTGCCGGCTCTGTCTCCTCTCGCGGCCGGCCTCTCGCTGACGATGTCTCGAAGGACCCAGCGAATAATCCGCCGGCAATTTCGCCTCCGTTAACCTCTTGCCCGCGACAGATCGTTATCAGGGAAAAATCCGACACCGGGATTCCGCGAGGAATAACGATCGAACGGTGGCTAGTTTTTGCCTGTCGCCGTTTCTTCCCCGGGTCCTCGAATTGCGTTTGGTAAAACGATCGTGCATACCTGTACCTTTATTTGGTCCACGCAGTGCTAGACTCTTGATGAATTCACAGTTCTTTCGGTATTTTACGAGTATTGTACACAGGTGAACGGTATATTTCAGGAGAACGTATTTGGTACTTCCAGTTACTCCTTTTTATAAAATTACTGACTCTTTTCCTTTTATTAAGCACTAACCTGGCACCCCTAAATGCAACCTTATCACCGGGACCACCCTTCTGTTTCTTCTATACGAATTAAACCACCCAATTCGATTTTACAAACATTATATTACTATTAACGAAAATTCCAGAATTAAAATTAGTAAGTAGATTAAAAAAGTAACCCTATGTTCGTCTGCTAACCCTCTGATCCTTCGACTACTATAATTCAACAGCCCGAGATAAGGTCGCAAAAAATTTCACTTCGTCGAGAAACGTTCGAATAAAATTGTCGAATTTGAACGGTAATTATTTCTCGCCGAGCAAAAAAAAGAAAAGAAAAAATAGAGCTACAGAAGCGGCCGATGTTCCCTGAATGTGACGTTCTCTTATTCGGTAGAGGAAAATGAAAAATTGTCAAGTTGGTGGGAGAAGGGAGAGCATGTGCACGGTATGAAACCCCGAAAAGTTCGCTGGGCCGGATTAAACGGAACTGGGAGATAAGCCCGCGGACCGGCGAGCAGGGTCGTCGAGGGGATGGCGATTTTTTGTCGTCGTTCCACGGGACGGTGCCCCGACGAAAGCAAATCGACATAAATATTGATAACCGGACGGGTCGGGGCGAAGGAACGGGGACGAAGGCAGAGGAACGAAGAGGAAAGAGAAAGGGAGTACGAGTTCGTGACCAGAATAACGGCCGGGCCTCGTGCTGCGGTGCATGCACGAGCAAAAAGGGTCCGAAAGAGATTCGAGCAACACTCCGGGCCGGCTCGAATCGGCCGCAGAAACCGCAACCTCGACCACGATCCTCCGACGTCGCCGGTGCACCGATCATGGTAGCACCAGGAGACGCTCCGCGTTGTGGGAAATTTCAGGAAGCGCCGCTGGAATTCCGGCCAGATTTTTGCATCCGTTCCTTCGCGACTCGACAATTGGTAGACGAAACATCAAAAATTCGCAGTAAAATTCGCGATAAATCGGTGTCTTAGATTCTTTGATCGGTTTTTGGTAGCCCATTTGTAGTGGAAGAGATGCAAAGCGTCCCTAATTAGTATATAAGATGGTTTTCTAGATATTGATAGCTTTCTAATGTATCAGTGTCTTCGAGTCTTTTGGGTTTAGGTTTTTGGCTGCGGTTTGACAGTCGATTTGTGTTGGAAGAGATGCAACAGCATCGTGTGACGTATCTGCTCAGCATAAATCTATAGTATAGAAGTTTAAGCGAAGAGCATTGTCTCTAAATCATATTTTCATTCCTGCGAAATTTTTATATCGTTCCTTCGCAATTGAAGAATTGGTAGATGAAACATCCTCGGATAAAATTCGTGATGAATTCGTGTCTTAGATTGTTTGATCGGTGTTTGGTAGTCGATTTGTAGAGGAAGATGTACAAAGCGACCCTGATTAAGATATAAGATGATTTACTAGATATTGATAGTGCTTTGGCTGCGGTTTGACAGTCAATTTGTATCGGAAGAGATGCAACAGCATCGTGTGACGTCTCCGCTCAGCGTAAATCTATACTATAGAAGTTTAAGCAAAGTTCATTGTCTCTAACTTATATTTTCATCCCTAAATTAGACACTCCGAGCTCTAAATATTTAACTCGATTATTTATACCTTGCACGAAATCCAATGATCTCGATGAAATCCCATCGTGGTATGTTATATTACCATCAAGATTTTCGAGATATGACAAGCACAGGAAAGCGAAGGTGAAGACAGGAACGAAGAAGGGTCTGACACGGTTTGTCGTCAGGAAGCGAAGATGCTCGATGGATAGCGATAGTTAGAGGAAGTAGATTAAAGGAACTCGCAGAGCCCCTTGGAAATGCAGTATCACGAGTAATTTGAGTACCTAATAGCGTCGGATTCGCGTTAGAATTAATTTAAGGGACCAACGCTAGCCGGAGTAGAAACATTCCTTTCAATAATTGTCTTTAGTCGCAAGTTCGGCTAACGGGCAGGTGGAATTCGCGAGAACTTGCCGAGTTTCAAACTTCCCGGAAACCTTCTGTTTAGCAACGAGCAGATCTTCTCGCGTGGAGTTCTCTTTCGAACTCATTTACAAGCGGAATATTCAAAGGGAAATTTGAATGAGCCTCGTTCCGTGAGAAATCTCGGACATAAATTATATAATTAAACTCTTTTACGCTCCGGCCACGAGTCTAGATCGTTGTTAATTTCCTTCTGCCTCGTGAGATAAACCGTCCTGTTCTCCATCCGACTGAGATTATTATTCCGAAATTATGAATTTCGAAAAAACGAGAAAACCGCTGCCGGAAATTATAGCAGCGCCGAATTCAACCTGCCGAATTATAATACACGAACGATAATACACCGTTACAGCGAGGAACGTACGAATCGTAAAGTCGAACGCGTCGTTTTTCCGAGAAACTAAAATAATCCAGCAACGACCTGCGGAGGGGGAAAAAAAAATCGAAATCAGAGTGAACGTGGACCACGATGGTGAAATAAACCAGCTCGGTCCTGGAATCGAGTCCCGGAAGCGTCGAAGCAGACGAGTTTCCGTCGAATCGGTCGAAACTCGAGGCTCGCGGCGGGCCACGACAAACAACTCGTTACCAGAAACCGGCCGTTTCCGGCCGGAGAGGATTGCCCCTAATTGCCTGTAACGCACGTGGCATTACGCGTTGCAAAAAAGGTTCCATGAATATTTCATCGGGGAGGCGCAACAGCCGCGGGTTCGTCCCGGCTCGCGGCTCCGATATCGCCGCGCTGATTTACGTAACGAGCCTCCCAGTCATCTCCGCGACGCTTCTACCGGACGCTCCTTCCATTCGGCCTCGATAAATTCGGATTACGTTTATTACGCGAGGCCGTCGCGCGTATTAAGGGCATCGCCTGGTCCGACGCGCCGAAACGCCTCGCGACCAGGTGGTTCCGTCGTTACGCGTTTCAGCCCAGTCCGAGCCGCGAATTCCAACGAGTCTCGCGGGATCTGGGTTAGCTTCGACTGAGTACCGCGGAATTTAGCTTCTTCGAAATTTTGGAGCATTCCAAGAACCGTAATTTCGACGACGAGTCGCGAATTCGAGCGAGAGATTAGAGTCACTTAGATATCGGAAGATTTGGATTTTAGAGTCGATGAATCTTGGTAAATCTTCGCCTGAGTATCCGGGAATTTAGGTTCTTCGAAATTTTGGAACCTCCAAGAATTGTAATTCGATCCACGAGTCGCGAATTCGACCAAGAAATTAGATTTGTGTAGAAATTGGAAGATTTGGATTTTAGGGTCGATGAATCTTGGTAAATCTTCATCTGAGTATCCGGGAATTTAAGTTCTTCGAAATTTTGGAACCTCGAAGAATCGTAATTCCGTAGACGAGTCACGAATTCGAGCGAGAGATTAGAGCCACTTAGATATTGGAAGATTTGGATTTTAGGGTTGATGAATTTTTGTAAATTTTGGAACCTCGAAGAATCGTAATTCGACCCACGAGTCGCGAATTGGACCAAGAGATTAGATTTGTGTAAAAATTGGAAGATTTGGATTTTAGGGTCGATGAATCTTGGTAAATCTTGGTGTTTGTAAAGAATCCTAGCCGAGAGTGGAGAGTTTCCTTCGCCGAATTGTAAATTCATTCGAGTGTCGAGGAAACTGGGTTAAATTCACCCGAGCACACTTGAAGAGTCGGGAAGGTTAGATTCGCGAGTTGATGCACTGTCCGTAAATTTCTGAATATTTTACAAATTCTAATTGGATGTGGGTAAGTTATTACCTTTGTTATTTTAACGCTAGTTGCAAGAATGTAAAACTTGTGGAGTGACTTTAACGAATTGAAATATGTTAGCACGTGCCGTTTGAACCAAGTATTTGGATACGAAGCAACCTTTGAAAAATATTTCTAGCTTGCAATGTTATAGCATGTGGCTTACAGATTTGTCTCTTCCGGTTAAGTAAATACCACGATAAACACTCTTCCAAATTTTCCAGCAAAACTGTGCAACACGTGCTACAAGATGAAATTATCGTCTCACGCGTGACAGTGACACTATTCGCAGCAAAGTAAACTCATACGTATAAATTGACATCGATCTAATCAAAATAAGAATAAATTCGAATACTCGTTGCTTATGTTATTCCTTTCCTCGGGATTGCGAATCATTCATCGCTTGAATTCGCGTCTTAAATACAAAAGATCCACAAATTCTTGTTTAAATTTTAAATTCCCATTACCCAACTTTCTTATCAAACTCGACGATCGGGTGTCTGAAACTTTATCCGCGATGAAAATACAGAGCGAAAGATCGTTTCCTTTTGTTACTATTTAGCCGGTATACTCGTTAACGCGATAAGGCGCATAAGCAGGCGCAGTCATAATTGCTAAATTATGCGATATTTACAGCGGACTATGTATCAAAGTCCGAGACACAGTCTCACGTAATTCATGAACATAGTAATTAGCAAGAAGGGAAGATTAATGAACTCCTGAAAAGCATTGTAAGTAAATAAACAAACATTTACGAACATTTATGAAACATTCATAAGCGTATCTGATTCTTATTCCCGCGGCTTATCTGCGATAACTTAATTAGGGATCTTTTCGCATCGCGGGGCTTATCTGAAAATTGAATGTGCTCCCCATCGGGAGTGCATTACGAGCCGCGCGTAACCCTAAATTCATGAAATTTTAATACCAATCCGGCGCAAAGCCTTTCCTGCTCCCCCTCGGAAGCCGCCGGTTTAAAAACGCCGATTAACAGTTACGCGTTGTTATACTAATTAATCGGCCGTCATATAGAAGCACGGATAACGTAATCGGCAGGACATCGCGCCGCGCAAAGATCTGTCCCAATCGATGTTTATCCCTTTTACATACCGAGGCATGCCACTTAGCTTACGTAATACCTGGATAACGCGTTGCTCGACGAAATTGCATTGGAAAGTATGGCGAACGATGAATTTATGTAATCGCTCGCGCCAAGTCCTCGGTACTATCCACCATGGTAACTCGCGAACGCCTGCCAATTAACATTTCCCTCTGTAATTTCAAGCTAATCCTAACGGAACACTGGGGTACTACGAAATCGCGAATATTTTTAGACCAATTGCAAATCGCTCTTATCCTCTTTCCACAATAATTACCAAATATTCGGAAGATCGGTGTCTTGGAATATAAAAATATTTCCAATGGAGCATTCGTGACATTCCTCCGCCAAAAATATATCTTTGACTATCGGAAACTCGAGTGAAAAAATTTTCTTCGCCTAGAATTAGGACGAATGAAGAAACGGTGTGTTTCAGATAATTCCAAATCAAAATAAAATTGGGGGAAAGGGGTCGGTAAGCGTGGATTGGGTCATAGAAACGGGGAACGTCGATTCCTCGTCCCAAAATACACAAAACAAAATATAAAAAAATATTCTCGTCGTCTAGAATTGGAACGAATGAAGAAACGGTGTGCTCGAAACAATTCCAAATTAAGATAAAATTGGAGAAAAGGGGTCGGTAAGCGGGGATTAGGTCATAGAAACGGGGAACGTCGATTCCTCGTCCCAAAATACACAAAATAAAATATAAAAAAATTTTCATCGCCCAGAATTGGGACGAACGAAGAAACGTTCCAAATAATTCCGAATCAAAATAAAATTGGGGGAAATCGGTCCGGAAGCGGGGATTGGATGGTAGAAACGAGGAACGTCGGACAAAGGGCCACGTAGGCGACTTTCCAGCGCGCGAATCGGAGTTACATAATTTTTTCCTCGTAACCGAGGCGTTTCGATGAGGCTCCGCTAGGATTTATGTAACAGCCCCCCCGCAGGATTTGCGCCGGGAATTTACGTAAGCCCCCGCCGCGGCGGATTTACATTGGAAATTCGAGGAAGTGCGGCGACGCGTGCACCGCGGGTGCATTAACCGCGACACGTTAATTCTTTCGCGAGGCGACAGCCTTTCGGACCTCGCTCGCCGCGATTCGCCACGCTTTTTGCTCCATGTGTGTCAAGTCTTGGCGAAACGCGAAGCTTTCGTTAAAGGTTCCCTCTGTGTTTGCGCGTACGTGCTAATTGGCCAGGCTTTAACCGTTTCTCCCCGGCTTTCCTTCTTCGCCAATTTTTTCTTCCCGTTTCCAAATTCCTTCTTCTCTCTCTCTTTTGGAGGGATAATTGTTTCGTTTCGTTCCCGCGGGAATGGATTCGAGCCCGAAGATTCGTCGGGACGACTATAAATAGACGTAACCGATTTGCCACGACGTCTAATCCGCAATTCGCGCATTTTTTTTTTATCCCGCCAGTGCGTTTGCTCTTTTCTCATTCCCAAGCACCTCTGATTATACTTTACGTAAGTGCAGATTCTCTACTCGTATACGGGCCCAACGTAACGTATAATTACGCGTAACGTCGTAACTTTAACGCCATATAAGCCTCGGCAATCTAAGAATATCTTACGCCGACTCTCCCGTCGCTTCAAAACGATTCTTTGTCGTTAGAAAAGAAACAGGAGATCCAACCTCTTCTCTAAGTAATCTGATCTTTGAATATTAATCGAGGAGTGACATCTCTATATCGATGTATAGAGTAACGAGGGATGAGTTTCAACTATGACACACCGATTTCGATGACCTTATGTATGTTTAATTTCATTCTAAGGAATCAACAATTTTTCTTCGCCGGAAACCTAAGAAATTTGCCTGAAAAATTCTTACAAAACAGCAACATTCTTTCTATATTCCAAACATCGAGAAACCTCATTGATTCTCCTTCTTTATTATCATTTACCCCTTGCTTCTGTTCGCCAGTGAGTACTCCAATATAATTTAAATATTAACAAAGAAATAGCATCTCAGCATTGATCCACGAATTTATGCAAATCTACACACTAACGAAGGGAGATCTAACATCAAAGTTTAGTCGAAATTCGAGAAATTTCCCTGAGAAATCGTTCTAAACCACGAACATTCTCTCTATATTTCATACATCGAGAAATCTCATTGATTTTCCTTTTTCATTATCATCTACCCCTCGCTTCTGTTCACCAGCCAGTACTCCAATCCTTAAATATTAACAAAGAAATAGCATCTCGGCATTGATCGACATACAAACGAGGAAAGGTCTAACACCAAAATTCAGTCGAAATTCGAGAAATTTCCTGAGAAATCGATCTAAAACACGAACATACTCCCTACATTCAAGACATCAAGAAACGTCATTGATTCTTCTTTTTTATTATCATCTACCCCTCGCTTCTGTTCACCAGTCAATACTCCAACCCTTAAATATTAACAAAGGAATAGCATCTCGGCATTGATCGACATACAAACGAGGAAAGGTCTAACACCAAAATTCAGTCGAAATTCGAGAAATTTCCCTGAGAAATCGTTCTAAAACACGAACATACTCTCTATATTCCAAAGGAACCCCGTTGCCTTTCTTCCGTCATCATCATTTACCCCTATTCCTCC
Source organism: Euglossa dilemma (assembly GCA_002201625.1). Taxonomy (NCBI): domain Eukaryota; kingdom Metazoa; phylum Arthropoda; class Insecta; order Hymenoptera; family Apidae; genus Euglossa; species Euglossa dilemma. The sequence continues at coordinate 7,245,918 of NIJG01000161.1, forward strand.
AACAACAACCAACGAGAGAAGACGCGAGAGCTAAACGTTGATGAAACGCAAACGGTTCTTCCCTGATGCCGAGCATGCCGCATCTTCGCGGAACCAGCGTTGCTTCCGTCTGTCCATCATCGTCAACCCCCATCTCGGTTCTCCATCGACGGGAACGAGTTCATCCGACGCTTGCCGACGAAAGGAGACGTCAGAGCCTGAGCTGCTGTCCTTGAACGTGTGCCACCTCTGCCATTTTGAAAAGAGCACGCCAGGAGCAAGTGGGAGGCCCATGGACGGACCCGTGTCAGGGGAACATCCAACATCTGTCGACGAGGTCGAGGGTGGCTGAGGACCCGAGTCATCCGGCCGCTCGCGCACTGCAAATAAGCTCTTCCCCTTTCCCCCTCGGCCCGGCCGGCCGTTTTTGCCTCACACCCCGGCCCCGCTCGTAATGGCAGAGCGGGCTGCACACGCTTCGCGACCCGCTGCCCAACAGAACCCGTCCCTGCGCCTTTTCTCTCTATCTTGCCTCCTGCGAGTTCCGCCAGGGAACCCGAGGCGCCTTAGGGTGGACGCTCGAAACGCGCCGCAGCGACGGCTTCGAAACGCGCGCGAAAAAAAGCTAGTCGAACGTTTTTTACGTCTACCAACACCGTTTCTTTACGTTCACAGCTGTCGGTGCACCGTTGGGGTTTTAATTCGTGAAAATGTAACACATCTTCGTTCCCTTTCATCGAAGAGTCGAGGTATCTTTGAAGGGTTTCTAAAAAAATTAGGTAAAAAGATTTCTTCTCCTATCTTTCTTTCTTTTATTTGATTCGCGTTGAACTGATTTTTGTCCTCATCCCTTTCACCGAAGAGTCGAGGTATCATCGAACAGTTTCTAAAAAAATTAAATAAGAAGATTTTTTCTCCTATCTTTCTTTCTTTTATTTGATTCGCGTTGCACTGGTCTTTATCCTCACCCCTTTCACCGAAGAGTCGAGGTATCTTTGGAGGGTTTCCAAAAAAAAATTAGGTAAAAAGATTCTTCCCTATATCTTTCTTTATTTTATTTCCTTTGTGTTATACTGATCGTGTTTTCACTTTTGCGACTCGAAATTTTAATTCTCTTGCAGTTTTATTTCTTAAAGTTTCCAATTGTGTGGCTTAAAATTTGTGTTACTTTAGATTCTTTCCCATTTTTCCATATTTTTTGTGCTAGATGTATCATTCTATTCTGGTATTTTAAATTCTCAGTTTTAGATCGTTTGTTTTTTAGTCCTGTAGCTAGGAGAAAATTTGAGGAATTTGTTGTAATAGGTTTCTATTGGTTTGGACAAGGGACACGTCGATTATTTTCTTGCGTCGAAGTGTTTATTAAAAGAGACTCGATCCACTGACGTTCGAAGGTTCGTTACTGGTGAATTTGTTGTAAAGGAAGTTGTAAAGGAAACGGAGATAATCGAAACTACATTCTTGCGACAACTTCTGGTCCCTTGCTAAATGACGAGATAATAAGATTTCCGAACAGCTGCACCTTTCTGAAAACTTATTCCGTTCCTACCTTCCGAACCATCTTACTTAAACAAGCAAACGCACCGGGTTTCACGCTTTAAACTAACAATCATCGAGAAAAATATTGAAACGATGAAAATTCTCTACACCTTGAAATAAAACAATTTATACCACGCTATACAAAAATTGCTAACCATTGAAACTTCACGTATACAGCCACATTAATATTCCTATGAATTCGACATCGTTATTTTCCAAAGAAGAAACACAAACTTCGAATAAAATAATTTATACGATGCTATACAAAAATTACTAACTATTGAAACTTCACGTATACAATCAAATTAATATTCCTATAAATTCGACATCGTTATTTTCCAAAGAAGAAATACAAACCTGATCGCTATCTTCTTTCAAATTTCTTTTCCTATTTCTTAATTATAACTTATTCCAACCCTGTCAAAGCTGTTGAGAATTTTCTCATTTTCCAAGTCTATTTTATCTTACACGTATTTTACCAACTTTCGAGATTGCAAAACGGAGTCGAAGTTTCGTGTTGCAGAAAAATTGCAATCTCTTATAAGAACCTAGCGAAACATTCTTTGCTTTAAACTTGCCATGTATCTCTCAAACTTTATATTTCACGAGTATCTGAGGAAACGCTTTTGAAAACCACGTGTCTGTATGAAAACTGTGCACTGATTCGTGCTCGTAGCATGGTCGAGGCCACCGCTACACGGGGGTTGAGCTAATAAACTCCGGCCCCCGGGGCTCGCTCGCAGTGGGACGCCCGATAGCAGCCTTTAGCCACTCTGTCCTCCCTCTGTGTGGATATAATTCGTACACGCGAGCAGCGAAAGGAATCTACGGCGTTGGAACGATGAAAGAAATGCGCGTGGTCGGACGAGGACGGAGGTACGCGTCGCCGCGCGAGAACGAGCGGGAACGAGCGGGGACGAGCGAGAGGGAAGATAAAGCACGTTTGCGGAGGCAGACAACGAGCACTGAGGGAACAGGGTAGAGATAGAGACGTTCACAGTGGGTGGAAACGAACGGGAAATGTCCGGAATCCGCGGCTCTCGTGGAACGAAGCGAAAAACGCGTCGCGATGACCGGAAAACGGGCAGAAGTCGCAAGCGAGACGCAATTTTACGACAAAAACCAATTGCGAACTGCGGTCTGCCGATCGAACGCGCGTTTCTCGTTCCAACGCGATTTTTCTTTCGCAAAAATACCAGATCTATCCCCGACGCGAATTTCGCGATCGTTGTTCCGCTAATCGCAGCTTTCCGAGAGTACTTACACAGGAATGCGAAGGGTTGCGAAATAGCGTGTAATCAGGTTGCGAAGAGGAGATTGGTGGCAACGGAAATGAATTTTCGGATCATTCAATAGGGGTTTCGCGGCTTCTCATTTCGCAAATGGTCCAGTGTTATACACCGGATAAATCGGTGTGCAAAATAACCAGGATACGAACGATTCGCAAATTTTTATTTTGCTTGAAATTCACGTAATACTTATTATTAAATTTTTGCCAAACTGGAATCTCGAATCCGGATACCTCGATTCAAATTTCGAACAAACTCGGCAAAATCGCGATTTAAACGTAAATTTCGAGGGAGAAATTTAAATGTGAAATTGCCGGTAGAAATTTGAATTCGCGTCGACGAGTATGGTTCGAACGCGCGGCAATTTGCGAGACGAGACAAAGGCGGCTAGCATTCGAAATTCCAGCGTGTAAACGGCAATTAATATCGCAGCGAGACTTCGACGTTTCGAGTGCGTGGAACGGTAAACGTGTGGCGGCAACAAAGAGAAAGCGTAATTTGAATAGGACGCGCGGGAATATTGCCTCTGCGCGATCTCGAATAATTCCTTGGCCTAACGTGTCATTATTGTCCTCGCCGGTGATTTTCTTCTCCGCTCTGTGTTGTCGTTTCGAGACACGAGGCCCGTTCGTCGTCTTTATTTTTCACGCTTTGCAAATTGTTTGGACACCGCTGTCTACCGAGATTTAAACGAGAGTTTAATGCTAATTTTATGGAGCATGAGGGAAGGTTGTATCGGTATCGGAGCTGTGAAGGGGATCGCGGAGTGATCGGCCATGTCATTACCAAGATCGTAATGATAGTTCTTAAGTAATTAATAGTGGAAATTACTAGTTCCATCGATACGGTTGTTATTCGTCGCGAAACGCGATAAATCGGTAAATTGATATTCGCCAAGGTTACGCAATAAAAAAGCTCGATAAGAAATATCGACGAGAGATAATTTATACAGGGGACAGGAATTAATTCTGCGTAGAGCTACCATTTTCTAATCAACAGGGTATTCAGAAAGGCGTGGAAATCAATTTGGAAATTTCAACGAAATCTCGTGCGTGCTTCTATCGATTTAAATCTCCCGCCAGATCTCGAACGCGATTAGACGCGGTGTATTTAGATGGCGAATATGCGCGGAACTTAGGCTTCAATGCAGCTATTTCGCCGCGTTAATTCAGTTTCACTGAATTTCAGGGTTGCGGATATCAATTCGTAATAGAGTAATTTAACTTTACGAGGTTCGATCAAAGTTATCCTCGAATTAGTTTCGATGCCGGATTAAATAAGATTAAATAAGACGAATTAACGTGGAAATTCATTTCTCTGTGAAATTACGCGAATGATTTATGGGTTTGATAAAGGTAAAATTCGGAATCACGCGTTACGATAAATATTTTACACGAACGAGAAACGCATCGGATGAACCGGTTCGGATATAATCCTCAAGTTTATGTTGCCCTACCCGAATCTGCATACAGCCCCGAAAAAGCTCGAACCGTCATGTGGACAATTTCGCACACGCCTTGCATTATTCGGAGGCTGTTTCGCGTGGAGGCGGTTGAATAATGAAAGCCGCCAGCCATAGGATCAAATCGAGATATCGACTGAGACCTCGAATATTCATAAGTCTCGGAACGTCGATTCCTCTCCGTTTGATTAAAACATTATCGCCGGAACCGGTCGTTCGAAATTCGCAATTTCCCGCCGTTTCGGCACCAACGGAATCACGTCGCGATCTTTCGCTATTTTCGTCCTCCATTCTCTTTCACCGTTTTTCTTTCCCTGCATCGGAGGAAAAGGTTTTAATAATAAAAGTTCCGGCGCGTTCGCGTCTCCTGGTGCATGACTCCGTTTTCAACCGGAAGTTCGCGATTGAATTCAGTTCCCCGGGTCTCTGGCCGCACAGCGAACTCGCGGAAGGATACTTTCAGCGAAAAAATACACCATTGTTCCTTACGGGGAACTTAAATCCTCCAGGCACGATCGGTTTCGATTAACCGGCCAAGAATTCCCTCTTTCATCCTTTCCTCGTTATTCCAGTTGGTTCTTCAGGCGCGAAGCTTTCGTTCCCTTGCACGGCTTTTAAAACGACAAAACCCGGGAAGAAATTTTCCACCGCGTTCAAGATACACAGCGAAACTTTCCTTCCACTCGAATATACCGTAACAAATCTCTCGTTCTGAATACGCGTGGAACGAGGATCGAAAGTTTGCATAGGACACCGTTTAACGTTATTTCCTTTCCAAACCGCCAGAAGAATATTTCCCGTGTATTTCCTCTCACTGACAACAGTTCCGGGTTAGGAAATTATATTTTCGTGTCTCAGAAGTCCTCCGCGCGATTATTAAACCGGTAATATTCTCTAATTTCTACCGCCATTCGCGGTTTCCCACTTTTTTCTCTCGCAACATCGCCGGAGGAGGAACGTCTTTGCTACCCGCAAGTTTGAGGTTAGGTTTAATCACCTCACTTTGTCCGCGCTTAATTCCACGCGGGGAAAACCTCGTTACGATTATTAAACCAGTAATATTCCCTTATTTTCTCGTCATTCGCGGTTCCCCGAGCGCCGCGAGCTCGGCGCATTTGCAATTTAATCGAGTGTACCCGCGTTTCAGCTGTGCGAAAAAAAAAAAATTGCACCTGTTCGAGCTTTCGACCCGGCAAGGCGACAAACGCCATCGCGTTTGCGTGCTTGCAAATTTATGCGTGACGTATTAATTGCGAGCGACGCTTGAAGTCGCATGCATAAAACGCGCGCGAGCCTCGCGGTATGCAAAATGTTCCGCGAATTATTTCGCCGCGGTTGCGCGCGTGCCTGGCGGAAATTTTGGAAAATTCCGCCACTGGGGAATGTGCAGAATTTTTCGACCTACTCCCACGGATGCGTTAGTACTGATTTTCGCGAATTTCGCGTTCCCTTGGAACCCGTGAAAAGATCGATACGAAGCTTTGTCAAAGAACATTTCGCTACGATCTATCGAATACCAAGAAAAGTTGCACTTTTTCGCTATGTTCTCTCGACGACCGAAAATATGTTAGCGCAGATTTTTGCGAATTTCACGTTCTTTTGGATTCCTTAGAAAGATCTATACGAAGCTTTGTCAGAGAATATTTAGCTGCGATTTATCGGATACCAAGATCGGATGGAAAAGTTGCACTTTTTTGCCATAATCCCTTGAATACGTTAACGCAGATTTCTGCGAATTTCATGTTCCGTTGGATCTCTTGGAAAGATCGTTACGAAGCTTTGTAAAAGAATATTTCGCTACAATCTATCGGATACCAAGAAAAGGTACATTTTTTCGTCATATTCCCTCGAGGATAGAAAATACGTTAGCGCAGATTTTTGCGAATTTCACGTTCTTTTGGATTCCTTAGAAAGATCTATACGAAGCTTTGTCAGAGAATATTTCGCTGCGATTTATCGGATACCAAGATCGGATGGGAAAGTTGCACTTTTTTGCCATATTCCCTTGAATACGTTAGCGCAGATTTCTGCGAATTTCATGTTCTCTTGGATCTCTTGGAAAGATCGTTACGAAGCTTTGTAAAAGAATATTTCGCTACAATCTATCGGATATCAAGAAAAGGTGCACTTTTGCGCCATATTCCCTCGACGACCGAAAATACGTTAGCGCAGATTTTTGCGAATTTCGCGCTCCCTTGGATTCCTTAGAAAGATCGGTACGAACCTTTGTCAAAGAATATTTCGCTACAATCTATCGGATACCAAGAAAAGATGCACTTTTGCGCCATATTCCCTCGAGGATCGAAAATACGTTAGCGCAGATTTTCGCGAATTTCACGTTCTCTTGGATTCCTTAGAAAGATCGGTACGAACCTTTGTCAAAGAATATTTCGCTACAATCTATCGGATACCAAGAAAAGGTACATTTTTTCGTCATATTCCCTCGAGGATCGAAAATACGTTAGCGCAGATTTTCGCGAATTTCACGTTCTCTTGGATCCCGTGGAAAGATCGTTACGAAGCGTTTTCAAAGAATATCTCGCTACAATCTATCGGACACCAAGATCGGATGGAAAAGTTGCACCTTTTTGCCATATTCCCTTGGATCCTGTGGAAAGATCGATACGAAGCTTCGTCCAAGAATATCTCTCTACAATCTATCAAATACCAAGAAATGTTGCAGAATTTTGCAAACGATAAATCACCAACGAAATTCATCAACGAAAAGTATGCCCATTTCTCTAAAACGACGTTACCGCGAATCGTTCTTCCCCGTAATTTCCCCATAATTTCATACCAATTTAAAGCGACTGCTTTACAAACTGCTTCCTGTTCGGCAAACCAGTAGCAGACCTTCCAGGTGCATCCATTTACCCATCAAATAAATCCCGCAATCAAAATTGCAGCGAGTCCCACCCGAAGGAAGATTTATCGCGAAACCGGCGGAAGTCGGGGTTCGCAAGCCCGGCTCTGTCATTTAATCTCCGCGACGCGTGTCGCTTGCAGGCATCGATTTCCTGTTTACCTCATAACGATCCGCGGTACTTTGTTTCCCAGGAAAAATGCAACTCGGTTTGATCATCCACAAACTCGAGCGACTTGCCGTTTTTCCGCCACTTCCGACTGTCGCGAAACGAACTCCGCCCATCGACTTCCGGCTTCCTGACGTCGAACCGACCGCGACAGAGTCTAACCGGAAATCTGCCAACGCAAATTCCTCCGCGGAGAATCGTAAGAAGCGAACTTTTCGCTGAAAATTCACGAGTCGTCTTTTTTTGCACGAGATAAGTCGCGAACTTCGAACTGCGCATAAATTGTAGACGCGTTGCGACGTAAAAATGGTAGACCATTTCCGGTGTAACTCGAACACAGATATAACAATTTTCAATTTGACAGTTTAGCTAACTCGTGGAGGTATCGAATTTTTCGATCTTTCTACTGAATGTGAACTGAATTTTGGAAGCTTTATGCAAGTGAGATTTCTTTTACGATTGTTATTTCGCGAATTAGGGATTAACTAGTGGTTTATTGAAGTAATTAAATAGTGTATTCGATTTTTGTGTTATTTTAATAGCGTAGAAATGAGTCTTGAATTTGACGAGCAATTTTCTGACAATGAGTCGGAAACTACCGATATTCCAGCTTACGTGGAATATGGAATATCGTGGAGATTATTGGTTCCTGAATAATAGAAGATTTCCACGATTTACTGTATTAAAATTAATACACCGTAGACTCCCATAGTATCGTAAATAATCTAACGTTTCTCTAGCGTTCGGATTAACCGATGAAAACGTAAGAATCAATATCCTTCTTTTAAAATACACCTTTAAAAAATTCCACGAATTTAGATTATTATAATACCATTTGGACAATTTTTCTTTTATTCCAACGCTACGTACTCGTAATAAATTTACGCTCGTCCAAGTGCCGACGTTAAAGTTCTCTCATACGAGTAAAGTAAGACAATTTTATCCAGAATGCCATCGTACAGGACAGAAATAATTCCCGCAACGGCGCGGGATTAAAATGGGACTTTATCACGCGTGAAACTTCCTTTCGCCACATTCTTTTCGTGCAGCGATGAAAAAGGCCACAGCCGAGGGTATTTCATTTTCATGGAAATTCGAATCCACCACGGTATTCCGCGTCCTGTCTTATTTAAAAGTTCGCGGCCGGCCTCTTTCTTCCGGCACGGAATGCCAGTTGAATAATTGCTCGAGGAGAGCCGCCATTGCGAAATTGCTTCGCGGCGCGTTCGATGGAAATTCAATTTTCCACCTCTGCGCCTCTTCGTTGCGACTTTGTTGTTGTGTTTGTTAGGCGTGGTTGACGTTGCGCGGTTCTTCTCTGGCAGGTTTATAAACACGAATGGCTGCCAAGCGAAGGATTAGCTGTCAATTACCGGCGAATTTTCGTAAGAGAAATTGAACGTTTCCTCTTTTGAAGAACGATGTCGTACGATTACGAAAAAATTACTTCGCGGAAGTTCGATTGCTCTCTTGCAATTCTCAAAGATGACTGTCTCACGGCAAACTTGGAAGGATTCTTGGAGGAAATTCTTGAGCTTCTTCCGAAGCAACTTGGCTCTTTCGAGATTAACGGGACGTAAGCTTTTGACAAGGTTCGAAATGGCGGAAGGAAGATCAGGATTAAAGTCGAAGTCACGTCGAAGAGGATAGAAGTCTCGCTGCTTCGGGGATTTTCTAATTTATTTTCCTTCGCCACATCGATCGTGGAAATCGGTGACGAAGAACCTGCGACAACCGTGTCGAAGATAACACGCTAAGATATTTAACATGACGCGAATTGTTCACGGACGGTAAATGAAATAAATGAAAAATGCGATTGTTAAGCGAATTACCGAGTTACAACTTGGTAGAAATGTCGATTAAGATAGAATAACGAGACTGAACACAAACGTGCATCGATATTGAAAGAAAACTTAAATAATTGTAATATATATCTCTTTCTTTTAAATTATGGGAATTTCTAGACGTTACATAGCTATGAATTTCGACACATCGAGCTCAAAAGGTTCGCCATCAAATTCCACAAATTACCTGTACACTCGTACACAGAGAATTGCAATTTTTTGCTATCAAAACAAAGACCTGCTCTTCTTTGTCTCGCGTAGCCAAAATGGAAGTTGTCGAAGAGCTAGTCATGGAACGAAAATAAAGTTTCATCCTTTTCAAACGGTTCGCGAAACACACGTCCCATAAAAGGAGCATCGAGAGACAACGAGTTGCAGTAAAAACCGTTTTCCTTTTACGATACCTGTAAACGTCTAACCTTCTGCCGTTCAAAGTTCACCAATGCTCGAACGGTTCGCGCTCTATTTCGCAATCGAAGCTGGACCCAAACCTCAAACTAGATTCTTCGCCACTTTGTCGATATCGTTTCTTGCAAACACCGCAGAAGCGTTTACTTCGTGGCAATTTCATTTCGGAGCGAATATTCCAGGCGTCGCGATCGTAAATTCACTATTAATACAATTTTTCGATCACAGGGAGAATTTCCCAATTCTTTTGCAAGTGCAAATTGCAAATTGAATCTCTTGTCTAGAAATTCGAAATCGACGCGATAAATCGTGGTCTACGTTTATCTATCAGCTGACATTTGTGTTCAAAAATTTCTAGCATTGCGAATTCGAGAAAGATACAATCTCCTGGCCATTTCTCCGAATCGCGAGCTCGATAGTTCGTCGAAGAAACGTAGATTATCATCCACTTTCCCGACTCCCCGTGATACCACGCCACTTAGAACCTGCTACATTTATCTTTCCTCGAATCTCGCTCTATCCTATCATTAAAATCGATATTCCCCGTATCTCGGCTCATTTGCTATCGCTCGAATCTATATTCCACGGACTTTATTTACCCAGCTATTACACGCATCATTGCCCCGTCGTAAATGAGCCTGCTAATGCCAATTATTGCGTCTCGACTGTCAATTCGAGCCGAGCCACTTCGATCCGAGGTTTACAACGCGACTCCTTTACTTCGAGCGAAGTTTCGCGAAATTCAGAGGATCAATCGACGAATTCGATAGTCGAACCAGCACTCGAGAACGGATTAATGTAATTTTAATCACTGTCCGAGACTCAGGGTGAGAATGAAACGAAAGGAAAACGAAGGGAGAAGATATTCCTTCGAGAGTTTCTCAAGAAACCGCTTTCCTTTGCGTTCGAACTAGCGGTACAACAAAAACCCGAAGCTTGGGTCCGTATTCGGTTGGTGGGCGCACAGAAGCATGCAAAGTCCGACGATTCACGGCTTATCGACCAAAGGTTCTTCCGCTGGTCCTTACATAACGCGGCTATTCTTCGCGATCAATGGGCCGAACGCGCGTGCACGGAGATGAACCGGTGAAACGGGCCGATAACCAGGTCGAAGTCTCGATCCTGCAGCGATAAGCCGCAAGGCCAGCCAGGAATCGGCAGTCATGCTTCGCGAACGACACTTCCCACCACGCCAAGGTCGATCCCGTGATCCCGACCTCGCATCGTGCACAGGGTCACGAAGACCGCGTCTGGGTGCCTCGTTTTTATCTACTAGAGCAAAGACTACGCATTCTAAAGAAAAATAATTAATAAACTATCATTCCACGAAGTTTTGTTTGAAATTTATTCGGTGTACGAATAGTTTCTACATACACTGTAGGTGGTTAAGATCGATTGTAAATCGGTAATTCGTAGATTCAAGATCGGAGATGGTATTTGTGTCGTTGTACTAGAGGAAAGACAACGCATTCTAAAAAAAAAAAAAAATAATAAACCATCATTTCAAAGTTTTGTTTGTAATTTATTCTGTGTACTAGAGGAAAGACAACGCATTCTAAAAAAAAAAAAAAATAATAAACCATCATTTCAAAGTTTTGTTTGTAATTTATTCTGTGTACTAGAGGAAAGACAACGCATTCTAAAAAAAAAAAAAAATAATAAGCCATCATTTCAAAGTTTTGTTTGTAATTTATTCTGTGTACGAATACTTTCGACACCCACTGTAGGTAGCTAAGATCGATTGGAAATCGGTAATTCGTAGATTCGTGATCGGAGATGTTATATGTGTCGTCGTACTAAAGGAAAGATAACGCATTCTAAAGAAAAAAAAGAATTTATGATTAAAAATAATGATAGATGGTATCTATGTACGCGATATGTGAAGAAGGATCGACTGTAAATCGGTAAATGTCCATGTGACTTATCGACGTTACAGAGTGAGTATGTGTGAGGAAGAGGATCGTTAGAGGTGTGTGAGTCATTAGTCTATTGTAACAAGAGCACTCTGTGAAATTATATCGCAATGGAAAGGACTATATCTGGATTCCCATGGTTAGATCATGAGAACACCTGTTTTGGAAGTTTTGGATCGTGCTGATATTTGGTTTCTTCGTGTTGTTTATCGTTAGTTTAGATTATCCTAGTGGAATTTCATAAACCCAGGAAAATAATAGAAATAGTAAAACACGATCTGTTGTATCGTATTGGGTAAGAGAGAAAATTATGACAGGGATTGCAACAGGTTAAGAGAGTTCCTCTGAACTTCCTCTAAATCTGCTTCGAACCATGAATCAACGAACAAGCTCAGAATTCGAATAAACACTCGAATAACTCACACGAAAGACGATGAAAGAAGAATTACATAAAAGTCACTCTCACCTATCAATCTTCCAGTTATACCAGTTATAATCCTTTCCTAAATCTACTCTAAAGGAACAACCCTTTTCCATCAGGTCATTCGGAAAGTCATTTTGTTTCTTTTTTAATGCAGTTGAAGTGTGAAGTTGGCTGAGAACAAATACAATTAGGTCTCCTAAATTGGAAAAACAAAATGACTATCCAAGCAACCCAACATTTCGAACAAGTACTCGACTAGCTACCAGTACAATAACAAAAATGACGTCGCGATATAACAACTCCCAACCTATCAATCTCTCGTTTCCAAAACAAACAAAAAGACCCTCGATCCTAGTTAACCCAAAGAATCCACCCTAAATCCTCCCTAAACCTACTCCAAACCTATCATAGCTCTCATAAACACCCCACGATGAAACCGACTAAAACAAAAATCACGACGCATTAAAGCAACGTTACATCGATCTATGCTATCAATCTTGCACTGTCAAAAAGATTAGAAACACGATGCCAGTGCTCGAAACGAAGCCAACCCTATCGCGTGAAACCACGAACGAGCAAACCCTACTGATCTCTGGGACCCTGGAAGCCAGTCGAAGCCAGATTGGTGGAGTTGCGAATTGCGGGAAGGATCGGCGAGGTCGGAGGAGGGTGTACGGGATCGATCTGGATCGTCTCCGCGTCCGGGACTGCCCGGAGCTGTGGAACCTCTGGTTCCGGGGTTGGCGAGGGCCAAAACCTGTTGCCAGCGTTCGCTGTAGTGCAGGCGCATGCACCGGCGCGCGGACGAGCAGCACGCGCGCGCCGATCGCCATGGAAACGGCGAAGGCTCCTGACGGCCTCCTGCGAGCGTGTGCGTCGTGTATGCCGCTCGCACACCACCGACCCGCACCCCCAAGGACCCCCTGCGGCTTCAGGTGGCGGCACTAGGGGGTAGAAAACCCCTCGACAAGCGTCACAGTGCCGACAGTTTCCCCGAACTGTCCAAGTCGCTCCGATCCTCGCGCTCTCGGCTTCGCGCGGCTCTCTTCCCGCTGCTCGTGAGTTTCCTTCCTCGCATCACGCGTATATCTCGCTACCAACATCGCGGATACATCTCAGTGGATCCCTAGCAACCGTGGATTGGACCAAGCTCGAAGTTCTCCGCGATCTAGAGGGAGTCGAGGCAATTTTTCGAGGGAAAATCGTGATTTTTATGACGATTCGAGAGTGCCTGGCGTATGGTGTTTCGTTACGCTACAGTGTTTCCATTTTGGGCTTGTTTGAGGATTCGAGGACGACGTGTCATAGTGGTTGAGAATGTTTTTCGGGTTTGAGAATGTTTTTATTGTAAGTTTAACGACAGTTTTATTTGAAGTCACGCGCGTCGTCCTCGAACGGTTGATCGGTTTCCAATCTCAGTTCTCGATCGACAACCTGTCTGGAATTCGTTGTCTCGTTGCGTTTATGATCCGTGTCTTGGATACTGGTTCCGTTCAGTCGCAGTAAGTAAAGTGTCAAGCTCTGTGTTTGAATTCGCGCCCCTTTGTTCCGCGCGTCGAGGCTACTTCTCCGTCGTGGAGGATTCGAGGAATTTGGAAAATCGCGTTGAAACGTGTTTAAAAGCACCGGTACGCGTCGGTATATTCGATATTAGAAATTCGAGGATAATGGATGAGACTCTCGACGAATTCTTGACAGTGATCGATAAGTTCCGTTTGTTACTTAAAATGTCACTTTTACGTTGTTCGTGTTTCGAGCTAAAACGTTTGAATTATTCTTGTGAAAATTTGGAGAAAAATCGCATGATTCTAAGTGGCTGAAAGAGAAATTCGAGCTGTCTCTCTGGAGCTGAATTTCTTCAACGTGTAACTATTCGCGAATCTGATTTCAGTCCGCAAGATTTTCGAGGAAAGACTCCGATTTATTTTGCAAACGCACGTTTTCGATGTCGCTTCGCTTTGACGTGGCTACTCCGACTGAAAAACACCGGTTTGTAGTTTCAGGTTGCACGAAAATTGCTTTTGAACGACTGCCTTGCCAATTTCTGAACCTCTGATTGTGTGTACGTGTTGCAATACTGTGTAATATTGAAACGCTCGTGTGTTGTTTGGTACCTCGCTTTCAATATTCGATGTGTCAAAAATTAAAGAATGTCGTTTAAAAAATTTCTCTTTTGCTTTTCTCGATAATATCCCGAACATAGAAAATTGCGAAAGGTAGACGAGAGAGGAGGAAACCGGAACGATAAAAATTTTCTGGATGACGTCTACGTAATTTCCATAAATTCCGAAAATTAATATCGACAATCTCCGAAGTCGCGACTCCGCTCATAGGGATCTAAACAAGAAACCCGAAACTTCAGTTTCTCATCCGGAAAATTCCATTTCCCTCTGATGATCGAGATCCACTTATTCGTTAGAAAGATCTCGAAGAGGATTAAAACAATTCCATTACAAACGCTACCAGAAGTTTCTCGCGAAGAGAACAGAGATCTATAGCTGATAATTCTCCATTTCGAACTTTCCTCAAGATCTACCTGCGGAAATATTTCCAGAAAATCCTGACTACTCTCTGGTCGTCGTATCAAGGATCTATCCACGTACATTTGACGTAAATAGGAAAACTCGAAATCTCGCGCTTCCATTTTTATTCAGTCGACAACATTCATCTCCGATCTACCCGGTTAAATATAGCGAAATTTTTTAAATTTCCGCAGAAGCTTAAATATTCGAGGAACGAAGATCGATAGACCCTGACAGTCGGTTTCCGGTTATCGCGAAAATATTCGGAAAAGAGAGTGTTCCGAGAAAATGTCGGGCACTTTCTAGAGATCTTAGTCTCCATCTCGGCCCGGTAACGAGTTAGGTTCCCGGTGAAAACGTTTATCATCCCCTTCGGACGCTTTTTCCTCCCCTTTTATCGACTCGGGGAGAAAAACAGCCGTGTTTTCCGAGCGGGTAACGATCGAGGATATTTTCCCAGGGAACTTCCGCCGTGATAGATTCGCATCGGCCGCGAATAATTGCCTGGACTGCGGCCGGATGGAAATCGCAGCCCGATTCGTCCGTTCTCCTCGATTAAGGTCGCGTTAACGACACCGAGACGTTCCCAAAGATGAATTAGGGTGAAGTGAATTAGCCGACGCTATGAACGGGCCTGCACCGATGAATTCTTCACTGTCAGCCGACGTTCCGGAGGATACGCCGCGTTTTTCCTTTATTAATTTGCCAACGTCACCGCGCCTTTTCACCAAACGCGTCCTCGATTACCATGTCTTCGGGGATGCTGCGACACTTTCGGGTAGAGCTCTGCATTTCGCGATTAAACCTGCCATTTCGCCGAAAGAACGATACGATCTACTCGGTGACGCGACGTTTTAATAAATTTGTTTCGCAAACTCGCTGTCTCTTCGCCTCGCACTCTCTCGCTTTGCTTGTATACGCGTCTCATCTATCCTCGCTTTCTATAAATACACATGCACGAGCACACAATACGCGTATAGTACGCAAATGTCAGGAACCTTGGTAGATTCGCTCGTTAGCGACCGATGCCAATCTCTGCGTGCACGTTTGCGTATCAATTTCGGTCCAATTTGTTAAATTTCGGCCGGATTTTTGGACAAATTCCAGGATACTTACGAAGTGATATAATAATTAATTTGGGAGAGTTTTTAATTACTTTTTGAAACAGAGAGGTTATATTTGAAGCTTGTTTGGTGTTCTCTTTTTAGAAATGATTTTTATTGTAGAAGAAAGAAATTTCCGAATGATTTGATTTGGGATATTGTCAAAGGGACGTAGGAAGTATCCAAAAAAGAATGCACGACTTTAGCTGTCAGAGTTCTCTCGTGATTAAACTTGCGAAAGGGCTACCCCTAAAGGGACGCTTCGGATCGATGTAAAAGTTAGCAGAAAGTTACCGTGCTCCCGATATTCTGCATTCTCCGGTTAATTTCCATTCGTTTCGATGATACCACGAGTAATTGACCGGCGAAACATGCGCGAGGACTTTTTCAAGCGTTTCACGTCGCGTTTGGCGATCGAAAGACACCCTGTTCGACGTGGTATCCATCGGAATCGTTGGCAGATGAGAATACCCGCGATAATAAGACGGAATTACGTATGGGGTACGCGTTTTAACTGCTTTTCCTCCTGTTTGTCTGCGCCAACGGCGCCGTTTTATTTTCCAAGGCGGCCTTTTTTCCGCCGCGGAAAAAGGCGACGCGTTCAAAAGAATGAAAAATATTCCCGCTTTGTGAGCGGCTATTTTAGAAGAAAAAAAAACGTCCCAGCACCCTAAGAAAAGCGTTGTATCGAACGCGGAACACGCGACACAGGGCTTTTTTCTCTCCGGGAATAATAAACATTCGTTGTGTCGCAGCCAAGTTACGGGAAAATGGAAACGCGTTAACCGATGCATGGTGACGCGCGAAAGGGTGCCATTGCCATTTCCCAGTCTTTGGGCCCAACGAGCTAACAACTTTTATTTTCGTTTCATTCTAGGCGGAAAAACACCGCTGTTTTTCCGTCCAACCTTCTCTTTTTCATATTTTTTATTCTTCGCCGGTGTCAACGGAATATTTTGCACTTTTACAAAAATATGTAAAAAGCAACGTCGAAAAGCGATATCAAAAGAATATTCTTCTCATATTCTAACTTGGTACAGGTAGACTCGAAACGAATCGTATAATGACAACGGAAATTTCGAAACTTGGAGCAGTGAAATTATTCCGTTCTTTTAGATTTATTATCACGAAGATCACGTAACATTTCATTATGATAATACGACTCCTGTCGTGCAAAGTATCCGAAAGGTGTCTCCGCGAAATAATCCCAAAGTCCTGGATTAACATGCTCGACGTGAAAAGTTTTGCGGAATGACTCAGAGAATCCGAACTACCCCAGAGAATCGAATATGGCGTTCACCGTGAAATCGGCCACGAGGTTTCAGCGAGGCCGCAAAAGGGTTAAAGCAACCCCCATGACCGTGCACTCGTGTGCACGCCCCTGTTTTCGGACACAGCCCGGACCCAATTCTTTCCGGTTCACAGACAGGATGTATCGATTATCCGATATAAGTTCGACGTGTGACGTCGAGGTCAACCCGACTCGCTGGGACGCGATTAATTAAGCACCGGCGAGTCGGATGTCTAGCGAGGAAACTCGCAAATAGACCTGTCAGCTCAGAATTTTGACGAGAAAACGTGAAGCAGGGTTTCTCAACATCTGTCTATCCGAAAAAAAGGATAGAACTTGTACCGAGCGATTAGGTTTCCTTCGTCGAGATCGATGAGTTTCAAAATTCGATTTCTCACGGATGCGTATTCACGAATATCCGGCTAATTGAATTACGAGGAAACAAACGAGGGAAAGTTCGTTACGTGTACGATAAAAAGGGAGAATTTTATTGTATAAAATTTTCTCCCGTTGAATCGGAATTAGTTTCATTCGCGAGATAAAAAAATTATGGACAAGCTCGAAAGTTCGGGAGAAAGGAAACTCTTTTTCTTCTTTAATTACACGGAATGAGTTGGTCTTTGTTAAATTAACGAACCTGCCGGTTTGTTAGGATTGCAATTCGTATAATTAGAAAATGGAAGTTTCGTAATTACGCAGTGTAGCTAGTTTATTGATATTTGGATCACTCTGCTGGTCGCCGCGTGATCATAATGCGCGCAGCTCTATTTGTTCCTAGCCAGTTCGAAGCCAAACAGGTTGCAGATAGGATTATTATGGTAAAACGCGATTACCGATCGAGAACTAATTTTGCGGCAGACTGGTGAATTAATTAACCTTTCTGCATCCCGGTAATTACGTGCCGATGACTATAATTTGCGCGCGATATCCGCTCGGTGAATCGAAATCGAACGATTTCTTTCATGATACGAAACCACGCGAAACTTAACCCTAAACAATATGCGAAAATCAGCCTCGTTAATCCCTTTTCGCGAATATTGTTCAAGCTTCGACGCGTATCTCGTTACGATCCATTTTCCATTTCCTCGTTATGCTCCTATTTTCCGATCTATTTCATTATTAACTAACAAATTACTAGGATCCCGATAATTTGGGGGATACACAGTATCTAGACAGAGGATTACCAAAAACCCCGACGCAATTTCCAAACGGCGAATCCCTTTGGGACCGTCGATCCTTCGCGATATCGCGACGCGGATTCGGCCCGTTAATTAATTAACCGGAGAACGATTGACGAAACGCGGTCGCACGGAACGGCTTGGTCCAACGGACAGATTCGACTTTCGAGCAATTACCATTTCATTAGAGGCTTAATTAGTCGAACGGGGTGGATGTGGTCCGCGTGAGCGAATAGGAGCGACGTGAGCCTCGAAAGAGGAAGCTTGCTTATTGAGAACCGGCCCAGAGGGCCTGCATTACCCTCACAGATCCAATTGAGATCGTGTCCGACGAGGTACACACCTCGACTGTCACTGCAAAGTCGGCTTTCATCGTTTACTCGAGGCTAGATCCCCATTAAATATCTAGCGTTAAACCTCGTTTTATCGAATTTTTATTCTTTTTCAAACGTTATGGGTCGTTGATTTAATAAATAGGAGATTTTCAAAGGATTCGAGGGTTACTCGTATTATTGGAACTTCTTTTCAATTCTTCCTGTGCCAGAAATATGGCCGTTGACCACGTTCCTCGAAACGCGATCCGAATTGTACGTGTTTCTAAGGAATTTTAAGAAGTAGACGCACTTTCGTTGTTGTGGTACTCGCAAGTTATCTAAATTATATGCTGTAATTATATATACTTAACCACATATCTATTTAACTCGTCCTGCGATGGCTGCTCGGATGGCGCGTGCCAGTCAGTGCCAGGGCCGGTCACACGTCAAGCCATTACGTGAATAATATATAATAATATGTTAATCCAGAATAACACTGATCTGAAATAGGAAATCGTTGGCGAAAATTAGCCAGCAGTCTGGTCTGTGGTGTTTAGATTCAACCCTATCTATGCCTCTTTCCCATAACGTTTATGTATTACCCGAATTCTTTGGCGCGATCCTCGCAGGATTCGCAGAGCTCGAATGTAAAGAAACGCGAACATATTCGAGTATATCCGAACACGACAGTTCTCAGAATACCAATACAGACAGCGAAGAGTGTAATAAAATTTATTTATTTCATACGAAATTTATTTTATACGTAAAAATTCGAGCAATAGTTATATTGATCGTTTTAACCTGTGAAAATTATTGGGACATTCGGGAAGTCATTTTGTTTTATTTATTTTTTCTTTATGCGACTGAAGTGTGAAGCTGGCTGTGAAAAAATACAATTAGGTCCTCTGTTGGGAAAAAATGATATTATTTTCTGATCGACCTAATAATTTTCACAGGCTAAAGCGGTCAATATAGCTATTGCTTGAATTTTTACGTATAAAATAAATTTCGTATGAAATAAATAAATTTTATTACACTCTTCGCTGTCTGTATTGGTATTCTGAGAACTGTCGTGTTCGGATATACTCGAATATGTTCGCGTTTCTTTACATTCGAGCTCTGCGAATCCTGCGAGGATCGCGCCAAAGAATTCGGGTAATACATAAACGTTATGGGAAAGAGGCATAGATAGGGTTGAATCTAAACACCACAGACCAGACTGCTGGCTAATTTTCGCCAACGATTTCCTATTTCAGATCAGTGTTATTCTGGATTAACATATTATTATATATTATTCACGTAATGGCTTNGAAATAAACAAATTGCTCTGTTATCAGTGACACTTCTATCCAGAAGGTGCAACGTTGACGTAAAAATTTCACGGAGAAATACGCGCGCGGTTTCAATATCAGGGATTAATATCCAAAATCGGAAATCCGTTGGGGAACAGCTTCTGGCACGGGCAGGGGCGGTTAAACGTCGTTCCGTTAAGCGGATTAATCGGCGAATCGTGCGGCGCGTACGCGCAACGATTACAGGACACGATCGACAGGTACATCGGTTACTTTCACGAAAAACAAGCGAGCTACAAGCGAGCTCGCGTGCGGTCCGACGGTCGCGTGTGTTACACGCGTTCGAACGCTCGTAACGAGTTCGATTCCGCGGTAATTAGCTGAAATAATTATCGGCCCAGCCGTGGACACGTTTCGCGGAGTACTCTGGTTCGTGGCTTCCTCGATTGCTGCAAATTCGTGCCCCCGAAATTCCACCGGAGACCGTTTAAACTTTTGCAAATTCTCGCGAAATCCAATTTCTCTGTTCTCGATTTCGCTAATTCCCGATCGAGATCGATCGCGTAAAACGAGACGGAAATATATCTTCGAAACGTTGTTCTAACTTTCAATAAATTTCTGCTTTCGAAGAAGAATAATCGATATAAAATACACAGCGATAAGAGAAATATATTTTACGTGACCTAATACTATTCCAATAGTTTAAAATTTCATTGAAAATTGGAAACTACAAACCCGAATTGTCTATCGTATTACAAGCTTTCGTTACACACCGCTATCTTTTTCTACTAAAAAAGAGCCGTGAATTTCGAGCTATCAAATATTAGTAGGAAAACGAAGTTTTTAAAATGAAACCATTTCCATAGCTCGAAATTTCGCTGAAAATCAAACACTCTGAATTCGACATATCTCTTACGGTACAAATCTCGTTAAATACCGCTATTTCATTCTATCGAACCAATTTCAGCCAAAAACGCACTTCTCGACGGTCTAACTTGAATTCTACTGTCAAAATGAAATCCCAATGCAACGATATTTTTTTCCGCAACAACGAGGGGTTGTCAAAGGATGAAATAGATAAATTATTGATATATCTTGCTCGTTCTCGCCAATTTAAATCTATAAACCAGCTGATCTAATAGTCGCTCATCTGCAGGACATTGGTATCCTTTCTAATGACAGGATAAAAACAACCTCGCTTCTTCCACACCTTTGCTAGGCTCGCTGCAGCTATCGACCGACTGGCACGACGCGTCCAATTAAGTAGCCCCGGACGGTACTTAATTTATGCAAAGTTGATCGCGTCTTAACGTGGCGAGTCAGTTCTCCTAGGCCGGCACGTCAAGGCGTCGCCTTTAATCGGCCTTTAATTAACTACCCCGATAGCAAGCGCGACGCCCCGCGACCTGCACTCTTCGCTGGACGTATCCGGGCCACGAAATCGGAGCGGAACGCGGAAAAGGAGTCGCCTTGGAACCCCTTATCGCCAGGACTTCCCGTTCCCTGGTTGCTCGCGATTTCAGGTATCGTTCACAACGAACGTGAAGTTCCTTCACGGAATTTGTTCGATCTGAAGACTCGACGAATCGGTACGCGACTGTTAAATCACTACGGTCTAAGTAATTCCAAATTTCAAACGATTCCAAAGAGCTTTTAAATTTTTACTTAGAACTCAAGTGTTATTTTGCGATTTTCGTATTTTTTAGATCAGAAGACTCGGCGAATCGGTACTCGATTGTCAAACCATTGCAGTCTATATGATTCCAAATTTCAAACAATTCCAAGTTACAAAGAGCTTCCAAATCTTTGCTTACTCGACTCAAGTGTTATTTTGCGATTTTCGTATTTTTTAGATCAGAAAACTCGGCGCGATACTCGATTGTTAAAAAAAACCCGATCTAGGTGATTCCAAATTTCAAACGATTCCAAAGAGCTTCCAAATTTTTATTTAGAACTCAAGTGCTATTTTGCGATTTTCGTATTTTTTTAGATCAGAAGACTCGGTGAATCGGTACTCGACTGTCAAACCATCACGGGCTAGGTAATTCCAAATTCTAAACGATTCAAAGTTCCAAAGAGCTTCTAAATTTGTACTCAGAACTCAAGTGCTATTTTGCGATTTTCGTATTTTTTAGATCAGAAGACTCGGCGAATCGGTACTCGACTGTCAAACCATCACGGTCTAGGTGATTCCAAATTCCAAACGATTCAAAGTTCCAAAGAGCTTCTAAATTTGTACTCAGAACTCAAGTGCTATTTTGCGATTTTCGTATTTTTTAGATCAGAAGACTCGGCGAATCGGTACTCGACTGTCAAACTATTGCGGTCTATACGATTCCAAATTTCAAACAATTCCAAGTTACAAAGAGCTTCCAAATCTTTGCTTACTCGACTCAAGTGTTATTTTGCGATTTTCGTGAGAATATAGCACACTCTGTGTTGAAATACAGCCAGGTATCATTCACGACAAACGAGAAGTTCTGCCTCGGAATTTTTTAGATCAGAAGACTCAACGAACGACGACGAACTCGACTATCAAACCATTGCAGTCTAGATGATTCCAAATTCTAAACGATTCCAAAGAGCATCCAAATTTTTATTTAGGACTCAAATGCTATTTTACGATTTCCGTGGAAATATAGCACGCTCTGTGTTGAAATACAGATGGTGGTCACGTTAGGGGTAGTTTAGAACCGCCGAGTTCCGGTGTGAATTGTAATTAACGGTTTTACGCGGCGGACTTCTCGAAGAATTTCATAGTAGACATTTAGTACGACGAATGAAGGAAAGTTTCGCGTGAAGTCGATTTAGGTTAGTTGCGAAGTAATTCTGCATCGTTTGATTGGAGTTTCGGCGAAGTTTCCGGTGAAACTTGCAGCGAGTGTACGGAAATATGACGCGAAAATCAGATTTTATCGTAAAACGCTGACCTGCAGGGATAAACTACCGGTGGAAAGCTTGCAGAACGACGAATCTCTCGTTAAAGAATCGATATAAGTTTCGCGAAATTGATAGCCGAAGGTCCAATAACTCGCATCTATTGACGAGGTTCTGAAATTGGAATTTCACCGAGTGTTTCGACGAAAATCCTGCAATTTGAACGAAATGACGTATTCATCGAGGAAGCCTCAAAGAGATATCGGATATAAAGAAGATTCGATTATGTTCAAAAGCGAATCCTTTCCTGCATTTCGAATCCACCATTTCCACCCAATCGACACTTTTGTTATAATTCATATACGATCTACTTCGTAGCAATACTACGAGTTTCCGATTCGTTTGCTACCAGGGTTCAAAGATGGAGTTTCGATATAATTCGTAGAAACTACCGTTGGAAACGAAGAGTTTGACTTTAACGCCGAAACTTTTGTCAAGAATTTGCATTGCGAGGAAGCATCAAAGGAATGTTCGCAGACGTTCGGCTAATATTTCTGAACTTACTTTCGAAGCAATTTAACCGAAATGAATGAAGATACAGGAGTCTCCTTTGATCATCAAGTTCATCGGGTATTCCTGTTCCGCGGAATCGACGGAAGACACTGTCTCGAGCACCGGTTCGGTTCTAGTTTCTAAATAGCTGTGGACGGGTGAATAGCAGGGCGTCGCAAGATCGATGTTCCAAGTTCTACGTTTCAATAGGACCTTCTGTAACGGAGATCTCCTGTAAGAAGGAACCTTATCCATCTTACCGATCGTTGTCAGTCCTCGTCGTTCTCAACAAAAATATGGACCATTCGGAACTAGAACGTTTTATCAATCCACTATTTAGTCTATCATTCCAAGTTTCATTCACGATTTTGCCAATTTATCTAGCAATTCCGGATTCTGATACAGAAATCAAAAAGTCTAGAAACTGATGAATGAATCGAATCTAAAAATGTACTCGATTCGCCAATTTTTTGGCAACACACTCGATTGCAATTACACGAGTCGCTGTCGTGTCGTGGATTTCCGAGCGATCTCCGATTCTCGATGGAATTCTTTAGAGCCTGATCCGGTATTCTGGCTTCGTTCCTGGCCCCACTGTGCACAGAGCTTTATCCGTGCACGCAGGCAAGGAAAGCCACGAGCTCTGTACTGTGCACAGACGGATACACTCTTATCCTTCTTTTGTGTTCCGTCAGAAGAGAGAAAACGCGGCGTATCACGCGACAAACCAGTGAATCGTTCGTCGGACACGTTCTACACAGCGAGAACACTGAGCCGGTGAGACGTTGACAAGGAACTCCTTCCTACGGCACCGTTCTCCATCGGAGATTAAGCTGACTGTAATTATTTAACCCATTATCCTTATTCAAGAGCTTACCGGAAAAGAATTGCCTTCCTCTACGTCGCCATTATCTGTTCGCTAAAAAGGTCAAGCCTAATTCTTTCGCATTCTTTATGAAGAGTCGTGGGAATTCCGAAGTTCGCTGCTCTTTCGGTCATAGAGAGCCTAATTATTAGTTATTAATAAAAAATTTTCTATTAATCATTCGCATTCGAAGATCTTTTGCCATAGAGATATAACAATTCGAAGCTTTTCCTGTTTTTTTGGTGATTCTTTATATTGTATATATTTATTTTTATATTTATATTATATTTACGTTTATGTTAAAGTAGAAAATAAAAATTATTTCGTACACAGTTGCTTCTTCGTATTCGTTATTTAAGCTTGAAGGTATTAAAACGGTGACTGTGAGTTATTACAGATATTTCCATAAAGAAGAAAGACATTGCTCCGTGATGGAATAGAGATTTATAACCGTTATCAATCAAATCTCGATTTACTTTACCCGAGGAGAATTCATAGCCGGCGAACAATAAAGGTAAAATTACAGGGTAAACGAATAGTTGGTTGTTGGGAAATTTTCCGGCTACGCGATGCAGGTAGTGACCACGCGCGTACCACGGGAAGTTGGCCGGAATTTCCGGAAGTTGGGGCCCGCGCGAGCTACCTGGCCGTGGTACGCGGAATAACTCGGTGCAAAGCAGCTGCTAACATTTACGCAGCGAGTTACTTCCGCGATAAAACAACTACCCGAGGCTGATCCCCGTATCGTTCTCTGAAAATAAGAGAAAACGGATTCCCTTTGAGAGGAAACGGCAATCTATTATTGAGAACGCAACTCGTTTCGTGGAACAACGATTCATCCTGCAATTTGTTTAATCGTTTCCGCAAACCGGTTGCAATCACGCTGTAACGAAATTTCTTTCGCTTCACGATGTATACTTATAAATTAAAACAAACTTGAGTCTTCGATTGAAGAATTTCTTTCATCCAGTCTTCAATTTTAGACACCTGCTCCGATAATTCTAATCAACGGATAATTCACGAGTAATTAAATATCCGCGTAATCTTTTAATTCCAAAAGAAACGAAAAAGAATTTCTCCCATTCAGTGGTTACCGAGAAGCATCGAATACCCGCCACGATAATTCTAATCGATAGATAGCGTGGAAATAATCGAACCTCCGCGTAATCTTTTAATTCCAAAGTAATCGAAGGGAATAATAAATTCTTATCTTCCGCCGGCGTGATCGTGGAGTAATATCACGTGCGATAACATCGGAAATATTCCAACCTAATCTCCGTCTAATCGCCAGTAAAGAAGCTACGTGTCCATTCAAACGTCAGATTCAAATTCCATCACGACCACACCGTCGCTGAATCCATTGCGACACTCAAACTTCTCAAATACCGTCACGTGCGCGCAAATTCGAAACGCTCGACACGACCAAGGTCTTAATTGCCGTTTCCACCTTCGTCGGCGGGGAACACGAGAACGGGATTTTGCAAACATTCCTCGCTGAACTCGAACCCGCGGAAAGAAGCTCCTCGCAGGTCGGATTCGTCTCGTTCCTCGAGCTCGATTATAATTTCATTTACAAATGGTAATTTCGTTCGGTATCTTCGATCGTCCCGGAGCTTTGTAAATTCGGTTCACTCGATCAGAAACGGTCGAACGGATGAAACAAATGTTACCTCGCTGCGATTGCTCCATGGACTCGTTGCCAAACGCGCCATTTCACCGATGCATTTATGCGAAACGTTAAATATGCGCGTTTTAATTTTATACGGATATTCAGATCCCCGACTGGCCGCGCTGTTCGACGCGTCGAACTCGAGGATTATTCAGCAGATGGAAAAAAGTCGCGATGAACGTCAGGTGACGTTATGGAAATCGTTTATTCCGTATACTCCTCTGTTTGTTGTTCTTTAAATTCATTTTTCAAATTCGTTGAACGAGATTGGAAAACGGAAGCGTTAAGATTTCACGCGTTTAACCACATGCGCTGGCAAAAAATTCACCGACGCGTGTACCAGAATGGTACAGTGTAGCTCGCTGATAAACGTCACAAAGTGTTTGATGCCTCACCTTTGCTTTCCATTTTAGAATATGGGTTAACACTAGGTTTATGGGGATTTTTTGTATACCTATTTCTACGGACACCCGTCAGATTTAGGGTAAAGAAAACCACATATTTTCTTTAAAAAACTAACGATGGTTTTAATTTGAAAACAATCGCAATAATAACAGACTTAATATAAGTTAATTAAATGTTAATATCGTATAATTGAAGCAACCCATCCGTCAAATTGACGGGTCCCGTAAATCTAGTGTTAAATATTGATACACTTAAATATTGGTACACTATGCAGTGCAATGATGATCTGTGCTGACAATCCCACCTGACGTGCCACGCAAGTCGTTTTTGTTTCAATCGCATGACGACGTACATACCACGTCATTGGCGATTCTGTGACAAAAGCATTACGAC
Source organism: Euglossa dilemma (assembly GCA_002201625.1). Classification (NCBI taxonomy): domain Eukaryota; kingdom Metazoa; phylum Arthropoda; class Insecta; order Hymenoptera; family Apidae; genus Euglossa; species Euglossa dilemma. The sequence goes on from NIJG01000161.1 coordinate 7,272,269, forward strand.
GTGCGTGTCACGTCTTTCGAGCGCAAGTGGTTAAAGCTGGATAAGTTCGAGAAGATTTTCCGAGGCTCGAATTCTCAAACCTTGGAATTTTTAATTCGCAAATTTTCACATTTCCTAATTTCCTCTTAAAAATTGTACTATAACGATATATATACGATAGTCGCGACTCTAAAGTTTCTTTTCGTTCGATTTGAAAAAAGTTTCAGGAGTGAGTTAAGCAATTACTCACGAAGCAGAGGTTCTCCCGAAAGCAATTTCGTTAATGGTCGCCATAGTTAACGAAGCTGTCGCGAGCGTGTTTTTCTCCGTCGGAGGTTTACATGGGAGGAGTAAAAACAAATCACCCGATTCTCCCGAATTTTCGCTGAAAACACACGCGAACGTCCTAAATTCTTGTTACCTCGATTCTCGTAATTAAACCGTATAAAATTCTCCATAACTTCCGATCTCCGATTTCAATCGATTCGCTCTGCGCAACGGACTTAGACGAACGTACGCGAACGCGGGTCTAGAACGGAAGCGAGGTCGAGCGAGGAGGGTGTTTGCACAAAGGAAATCCGCGAAGAAGAAGAAAAACAGGGCTACGTCTGCGCATCGATCATTGACATCATCCCCTATAGCAACGCGATCAGCGATGCAGGGCCCTCCGCAAGATGAAAGCGCTTCGATCTTGCTTCCAGCCGCTGGGCTGCTAAGGGTGCGACAGCAAGGGTGCCGTGTCGTCGACCTTGCTGTCCCACGGACCACCCTCCACAGATATACATTCTATAATCGTATCCACCAGTCGTTTACCAAGGAATCGCGCGTTTCATTTCTCCAACTATCGCGTCCTCTCGCTCGGGATGAGAATCGTCTAATTTAAGAACGAATTTAACAAACGCGACGGATAAACTGGGACGAGATTTCACAGTCGACTTAATCTACGCTGCAGACAGCCTGGCGACATCGGACCTGGGTCGAAATTTGGGATTCTAGGCGCCAGGAAGACGGGGATGGACCCTGTTCCTTCAGCAGCCGAGTCGTCGGCCGCCATAGCTGTGTCAGTTGACATTTACGAGGGGTGTCATTCGCGATATCGTCTCGGAGAACCGGGTTCTCGACGAGCTGAAAGTTCGCGATTGCTTGGACCGCGGTCCAAGTGGTGAAATTGGGGACGAGTTTGATCGAGAATGATCCAGAGTCAGCGTTCGATAGCCTCTAGCTCGACTACAGGGTGATTCAGAGGAGAAGAGATCCTGTTTCAAAGATTATTTCGATTTCGAAGGAAGAAACGAAGGAATTCAATGCTGTCACGTGTCGCTCTCTCGCATGTTTGATCGCTGTTTACCCAAAATTGGGGACGAGTTTGATCGAGGATGATCCAAAGTCGACGTTCGATAGCTTCTAGCTCGATTATAGGGTGATTCAGAGGAGAAAAGATCCTGTTTTGGAGATTGGTTCGATTTCGAAGGAAGAAACGAAAGAATCCCATACTATCACGTCTCTCGTATGTTTGATGCTCGTTTACGCAAAATTGGAGATGAGTTTGATCGAGAATGATCCAGAGTCAGTGTTCGATAGCCTCTAGCTCGATTACAGGGTGATTTAGAGGAGAAGAGATCCTGTTTCAAAGATTATTTTGATTTCGAACGAAAAAACGAAGGAATTCAATGCTGTCACGTGTCTCTCTCTCGCATGTTTGATCGCCGTTTACCCAAAATTGTGGACGAGTTTAATCGAGAATGATCCAGAGTCAGCGTTCGATAGTCTCTAGCTCGATTACAGGGTGATTCAGAGGAGGAAAGATCCTGTTTTGGAGATTGGTTTGATTTCGAAGGAAGAAACGAAAGAATCCTATGCTGTCACGTGTCTCTCACTCGCACTTTCAATCCTCGTTTATTCAAAATTAAGGACGAGTTTGATCGAGGATGATCCAAAGTCAACGTTCGATAGCTTCTAGCTCAATTACAGGGTGATTCAGAGGAGAAAAGATCCTGTTTTGGAGATTGGTTCGATTTCGAAGAAAGAAACGAAATAATCCCATGCTGTCACGTCTCTCGCATGTTTGATGCTCGTTTACCCAAAATTTGAATCTTACTCGCACCGCGTCATCGGCGTTCACGATCCACCTGCTCGATTACGCGATTGGCCTCGGACGTGATTACGTGGCCAGCAATTAATTAACGAGCTCTCGGTGAAACGCGTGCCGGCTATTAAATTATGTCGCGCGGATCGGCGGGCAACCGGCCCGGCCGAAATTTCCAGCAGGAACGTGACGTTGTCCGAGCAGAAACAGGATCATAATTCAAGCATCTCGAATATCCTGACGTAGCAGGCCGATCGACCGGCCCGAAAAAGCCTCTCCACGCCCCGAGATTCGCTCCCCTTTCGCCTGCTCGGCGATACGTGGCCATAACCGGTGGTCCTGCGGGGATTACCGCGGATGGATTTATGGGGGGTGGAAACCGGAAGCGCTAGGAATATTTGACGATACGAGAGGGAGGATGAAAGTTTTCTGCTGGCTCTGGATAACGCGTGATCTCGTTTCGTGCCTTTCGGAGAGCCTGGTAGGAGTGCTGTCGATGACTCTCTAAAAGTCGAATCTCTAACGGAAGAACCCTTTGTGTCACGAATTTTTATTCTTGACACTTTGAGTTACATATATTAAAACCCTAAACCATGACTCTTCCCGTTTTAGTATCTTTTAGTATCTAGTATTCTTTTTCTGGTAAATACGTAGATTGTGTGTTTCGGAAACTGGCTTTTTGAATTATCTGTAAATCGCGTAACTGTTTTAGAAATGTAAATCGTCAATGTTATTTACGTCCATCTGGACACCAAAAGTCTTAAAGCGCGCGCTTCTTCGCTGCCGCGCTGAGAACGAATCGAAAATACAGGCATCCACGCATCTACCTGAGCCGAGAAACGCGGGAAACAAAGGAAGAGAGGAGATAAAGAGGTGAAAGAGAAGGAAGCGGCACGACGGGTCGAGTTCGGTTGGCTCTGCTCGAAAATTTGCTCCCGGCGTCAGCGATAAAGCGAGAAGTTCGAGATCCGAGGCAGTAATTAGCCGAAGCTGGTAGAAATGTCGGCGGCGTGAATCGCGATGAATTTTTCGCATGATAGAAATTTCGTTGTTAAAGGCGGACGTTAATTCATTTTTATCTACCCTTCCGCGTCTTTTTCGCCGGGCTAATTAACCTTCCCCTGCACGCCGGCTCGTCCCGGCCCACGGACAAACGGATTAAACGTTAAAAATTTCCCGGGGAAAAGGACGAAAAACCGTGTGTAACCGCCGACGGCGTTAATTTCGCTGCGTTGAAACGTCCCTATCCAGCTTTTGTTCCCCGTTTATTAACGCAGCCGCGCTGTACACCAGCGACGAATCTAATTCGCTCGCTTACCCTTTGACCACCCAGTGGCTTTTTCATAATTACAACAGCCCCTCGCGTGACTGTCACTGACGCTTTGCCGCGAGAAGAGATAATACACTAAGTGACTGACGAGTTGGACAAATTTTCCACCGATATTCCCGTCGAATTTTCAGCCCGTGTTCCCGCTCGCCTGTTTTTCCTCTTTCGAAGCTTCTATGCGGATGAACTGTCGCGCGACGAATTTGTCATGAATCGTCTCCTCGAATTTTCTAGTCGATGATAAGAGTTTCGGTAGACAAATACGTGGTTCGCGAAATGGCTTCGCTTCGACTGGTTTTCGCCGATCATGACGGTAACAGTCTTATCCGGAGGAGGAAACTCCATTTCGTATGCTCGTATTATTTAGCAGTCAGAACCGAAGCCTGCGGAATTGCGAACGAGTCGGACGAGGAATAAATTCGAGTGGAAGACGGAAAGTGCCGATGCATGACGATCGCACCGACATCTGTCCCGGAATTTACGGCGCGGTTGTTTCCACTATTCCCAGCGTCTTCTTTCCCGCTTCATGACGTTCCCTGTCTTACGGACTTGGTCGAGAGCAATTCCGTTCCGCGACTGATTTCGAGTTTTCGCCAACGCGGTGTTCCCGCACGGCGAAACCTGCACGATCGATCGTCGCGTCGAGAATGATAGACGCGCGTAATTCAAACATCGTAACCGATTGATCGATGGACGCGATTACCACGGCCGCCATCTTCCGTGTCCGTGTTATTACTCGCAATTTTTCAGCCACGTGCTTCGAATCGCGAGTTACGAACTGTAATAAACGACTATCGGCGAGCGGGAATTTTGAATGTTCTAATTTTCTCCGATTACTTCGAGGATATTCGGGAGAATCGCGTGTCGGGAAGGACGTATCGACGAGCAAAGTTAATCGGAGATCGTGTCGCGTCGCTGGACGATATTTACAGGCCGGTGTAGTTCAAAGAGGGAGCAGGATTTGCCAAAACCGCGGTAAATGTCAAAGCATCCGCTACGATCATCGACAGGATGACAATTTTTAATTAACATCGTAAGCGATTGCGAGCGGAGAGGCTTGGAAATAGAAATTTAACTCGGATGGTTGATCGGTTCAATGACAGGCTGACTGTCATAAACGACCGTGCTAGGACAATGCGATACACGGTGTAATTAATATTTCTCTCGCTGTCACCTGCATCGTCTGGACAGCCAATATCGTGCTGCGCCGTGCACGTGTTTTATATTGGCTTTCCACCCCAGAAATAGACGTTGCTTGCTATTTTAGCGCGGAAATGTGCCATAAAGTCGTCATGTGCCACTGCCCTTCGTATCCTCACTTGCATACCGGCCTGTCATACCGTCTTGCGTATTTCCTTTGCCTTTTTTCCTTGGTCATCACACGATCACCAGCTGTTCGGCCGTGTTTCACAGCCTAAAGTCGGCGGGTTCGTTCAAATTTCGAGTTGTTACTGCGAAACAGCTGTCTCGAGTTATTACACCGTCCCGATGAAATTTATGCCCTCTCCTGAAAATTTCCGCGAAAACCAACGGATCTTTTTTAATGGAGAAACGAATTTAACTCGATGGAAATGATAAAGAAATTTGACTACGTAACTTCGTCGTAAATTTGGTAACAAAAGTGCGTTTCATTACTGGTTTCGAGAAGTTTCGAAATATATCGCGTAATACAAAAGTCAAGCTTGCAAAAACGCTGTATCCCTTTACAAAACTGACGCGAGAAGCTTTGTTCTCTCGCGTTTATCGATGAAAAATCGTAGCGAATTCGCAACTGAATTCTCGCGTGAAATATCGACACGCTAGTCGGTGATCGTGTTTGCAGAAATTTGCGCGTAAATCACGCTCGACGTGTCGTGTAAACCGCGCGACTCTCGATCAGAGAAATCCCTATTGAATTTCATCGATATGATCTTCGGAAACCCCTTCGCTTATCAATCGCTAAATTTATCCGGAGTTGATAACTCCGCGCTTACTGTTATTTCCTGGGGGCACCATTCGTCATCGCGTTCCCTCCTAAATCGGATATGCTGGATGTTTGACGAGTTTAATTGGTTAACTCGAGTTCGCAGAAACACGATAAATCAGGATTAAAACGATTTCAAAAAATTCCGCTGTACCCCTTGGAATTAAAAATTTTACCACGAAAACGAAGATTTACTCTTTCCAATATATTCCTTTTAAAAGAAAGTTTTTGCAGTAAATTTTTAGAGTAATAAAAGAATCTTTTTAGAGTACATTTTTACCCTCGTTTTCCAAAAAACAGCGAGATATTCCGGGAAATATTCACCGGTGAATTTGCTTCGAACAATTCGCGCGCACCGGTCCGGAAACCGCGCGTTCCTCTGCGTACTCGCGCGTCCCGGCGCTTCGAGTAATCCGCGAAATCGCGATGAAAAGGAAGAACAAATAACGCGGAACGTTAAACGCGTTTATGTTTTAGCACGAACGCGACAAGAATCCGCGAGGGTTTATTGACAGTGCCGAGTCTGGCGCCGCGTTTTCTCCTACGTTTCCCATCAGCCGCCATTTTTCGCCCTCCTTCTCGCCCCTTTTTCACCGCTTCGCGTTTCTTTCCCTCCTTTCTGCACACACGCTACACGCGGCGGAATGTATACACGTGACTAATGAATTTCGTTTTTATGCGGCCGGAACGAGACGTTGGCAACGCGTCTGTGTGGCTGGGACTTTCGAGTCGAGAGCTTAATGGAAGGCTTATCGTACAAGGGTCTCTGACGTTGTAGTAGTGCGGGTGTTCGTCGATATTCTCGCTTTCGGTTTACTCAGAGACGCGGAAAATCAGAATCCCGTGTATATATAACGATAAATCTTCGAAGATTTTTAATAAAATCCCTTTCATCGATATATCCGAATGCCGAACGCGTTCACTGTATTCGGGAAACATTTACGCGTGGCGGGGTGCCGTCACGAGTTTAACTACTCTGATTTATCGCTTCTAATACCCCGATACGGGATTTATACCTGTGGATATTGTAATTTTCTATAACATTAAATCGCCGGTGTACGCGAGCTATATTTTCGGATCCTACATCGATCCCGAGAGATCCGTGTAAAATACTCTCTGCGCGAAAAATTCGTCGGAGGACGACAAATCCTTCGTTCCTGCTATATCGGATGAAAAATGATAAATCGCGATCAGATTACGCGCGAAATTTTTTTCGAGGTACACAGAGTAGTCCGAGGTGAAGAAAAAGTATGAAAAGGTAGAGAAAAACCGAATAGGGAAGGTAGAATAAAATTTCTTCCTACGAGGCGTGTTTATTTTTCGCCGTGATATCCGATTGCAATTAAAATGGGAGAATAAAAGCGGAATTCTTCGGGAGTAAAAATTCCGAAACCCGTCATTTCCAGCTCCGATATCCAGCCACCCCAGCCAATCTCCCCTTTGCAACCCCTATTCGCACCTTTCTCGTCATTCACCGAGCCAAGTGTCTCAGTCACGCTCCTCGACGAGGCATGGCAGCCACTTTGGGGCCCCCGAGGGTTCAAGCAACCCTTCCTCTCGCGAATTCTAACCAATTTCCTCCGTTGAATCTCCGTCGATCGAGTTGCGGTGGGAAAAATAAGAAAGTCTCGGGGGAAGAGCGAAGACGCGGGGGAGGGAAGAGTGCTCGAAACGGGGGGCTCGGCGAAGGGAGGGAGGGTAAAAAAAATAGAAAAAGGTGGAACGATGTACACACACGCGTCGGTACGCGTGGTTCTGCGAGCCAGATATTTTCCGAGCCGATACGCTTTCCCTCACCCTTTTTGAAACGCGCACGCCACCCCGAGCACCACCCCTCTCTCTCTCTCTCTCTCGGTGCGCTCTGCTCGCCGCCGATTTCCCTTTCTCCCGCGGCTTGCTACCTCCTCTCGCTGCCTCTGGAAATAGTCGCCACAAAGCGATTCCCCGTGCTCCTCGTGTTCCGCGCGATTATCAAGCGGCCACCGCTCGCGTCGTCCTCCGCCGCGCTATCGCGCGACACGTGCTTCCGGTCCGCTCCCGGATAACCGACCAATCGCTCCTTTTTCCACCAGTTTCCCTCGTCCACGCGAGTGCTACTCTTCGCCGACTGACGATTCTCACACGGATTCCTTGCGTCGCTGAAGATCGACGCTCTGGAGAACGCCTGTCGGGGTGGTGAGACAGCGTACAATTCGTTTCGCGAACCTTCATGATCGAAAGTCGAGGTAAAAGTTCGCGAGACTTTGCGTGGAAAATGGTGTTCGATACGTTGGCTGGTGGACTCAAAGGAATATAGATGTCTTTTGGGGTTGCAGTGTTCGTACGATTTTAGGTGTATGAGAATCTATCTACGCGACGATTACGCGTGTGTGGTGTCGAGTTTCGAGTGTCGAGGCTTCTCGCTGGTACTGGCTTTTGAGTCCACCGGCAAGGGAATCAGTTTGGATTACAGTCGAGTCGAGGAGGAAGTTGTTCGGGGTGTGCTTCCCGGGATAATGGAAAATATCGCTGTAGCGGAGAGGAATTTAAGAAGGGTTTTGGTTTCGCGGCCGGAGAACAGCGGAGGAAGTTAATTGGTGCTGTCTTCGGGTGAAAGTTGGAAATCGCGATACCGGAAGGGAGAAAGGGGTTGGCTCGTGTAACGCGGAATAAAGTTACGATGAGATTTCCTCCTGTTGCCGAGAATCGTAATTACGGTTGGATCCAGCGCGGGTAACGCGTACTTTTTCCCCCGATTTCACGGATATGCCGAACGGGAAACTCAGGTGAGACGCGTTTCTCTCGAAATTTCGCGAGAAATATTCGCGCGCGTCTCGCGTTTAGCCTGGCGAGTCGATAACTTTCAAGCGGGGATTTTTTACTCGGAAGTTGCTCGTTTTTCTCGTGACTATAGGGGACGCTTATCCGGCCACTTTGTAATTTTTTTTGTCACTATCGGAATCGTTTAAGCGACGCGATGGATAAAAGAACATTGCAAGAAAGTTTCTGCTACGGCAACTTTCACAATCAATTATTCCAGAAAGGTCACTGTTCTATTTCTACGGTGAAAAAGCAGACATTAGTGTGCGGTATAAAAATCATTAACACTATCTCCCGACCACATGTGGGTCACGTCAGTCTTCAGGAATTTATCACTCTAGCGTAGTTTACCGGCCTCTTTGTAGCCTTTCCTAGCTCAAGTTTAACGGCTTAACCAAAACTTCCTTGCAAATTCCTTAAACATTAACAAAATATCGTCATCGGGAATCATTACATATCGATAATTAATTTACTTCCTTTTCAGATGGAAATAACCTTCTGAAATCGCGATCGTTAATCCAGGAAAATTAAAAATTCATTTTCTCTCGGTTTAAAAACACGGGCATCGAACGACTTCGCGGTTCATTTTTCCAATCCCGTCACCGCGAAACTCATAACGTCCCCGGGCCACGTTTCTTCTGCGATCACCAGGATGCAATATCCCTCACCGGTCACTCGTGACGCGCCGTTTTAATTACCGCGTCGCGCTCGATCATTCCGCGCGACGTAAGCCATCCCCAATCCTGCCAATACGCCGGGCCAATTCCACCCCGTGTAACCAACTTCGTCTCGTAACGAGCGATACCCGGTGATTTATCGCGGGCTGACAAGAAATCGCCATCTGAAATTCCGAGTTCCAACTTGCACGGTCTGACGCGCTTCGGGCCCTCCGAACCTCCTTCGCCGAGACAGCACGATGATTTACAACCCTGATAGCCGCGTGCGCGTGCACAACTGCCGGGTGTCGTCCTCGATTCCTCGGTTTCCCCATAGACGCGACTCCTCGACGCGGCTCCGAGCCACGTGGGCTACGGGAACTCGTTTCCGCGTTCGCGTCACTGGTTGCGCGTTTTCTACGGGAAACAGGAAATGCGGGAAGATTGCGGAGAGAATATTGCCGCGAGAGATAAACGAATAGGTAATTCCACGAGTGGATTGGGTTTCGGTATCTTCGAGGAATAGGGGAAGCAATGGGGTTGCGAGTAGTCGAATAGCAGAGGTTTCGAGGTCGAGAGATGTTCGTGATCTTGTCGATTTTTTAAATTCTGCCTCGAGATTATCGTGGAAAGGTTCGAAGAGAAGATTCGAGTTTAAAGAGCGAGTCTCGCAAATTGAACTTTCCGATCTTATCCAACAAGGAAGCTGACTACTTCTCAAAGTTAATTAGCGTCTTTCTTCGAACCGATTCGTAACAAGGGAAATAATATAATCCCTGTGATTTACGCAACAGAGGGAAAGATAGACTCTTGGAATTAATTACGAAACCTTTTCTATCTCTCTGATTCGCGATGAAGGAAGCAACACTTGCGAAAATTGCAAATCGTGAAAGTTACTGGCGGTTTAGCGAGAAATAATTTATCGAGTCGGTAAGAATCGGCGATGCAAGATGTCGGACTGTCTTTCCTGTCTCGCGACCCTTCGAACGGGACAAAGCCGGGGTTAATGTGGCGTAAATGGAATCAAAACGGTTTCCACCCCTAAGCGACTAGGCCGAAGGGTGCCTGCGTCATTAATGTCAAGCCTCGACCGCTCGGTGCAGAGGCGTTGCTCGATATTATACGATTTATAATTAATCGACACCCTCCGCCCCTTGTTACATAATGCTCGCTTCATCTTATCGAGTTAAGTGTATTAAAAATAGAGTCGCGAATTTTTAGGGCGTACGATGCCATGGAGAAATAAATAGACGGGTGTTAATGACCCGTGGTCATTTACTTAATCGTTCGAGGAGATTACGTTCGCGTTTTACTGACACTTGTAGACACAATGATAGTTTCGTGGCAAATATTTAGAATAATTAATTATTCCGAGACGTTTTCAACGACAGAAAGATTTGGATGTCGCTTTTGAAACCGGAATCTCGACTGTTTGGTCACCAGTGAAGCGTTTTCTCCAGAGACCGAGCTTCATTTTCTCTAATTCGTTCTAAACGCGCACGATCTTCGTGTCGGAGTGTACGCGACGTGCTGCGAGGGATTCGCAGAATGGTTTTCGCGAGCAAAAAGAGCGGCGAGCAAAACCTGTGTTACTCTTTAACTGGTTACCGCTAGCGCACGTGACTTTTACGTCCGGCGATGGGAAAAAGTAGTAATGGACCGTAAACGGAATCAAAATGAAATCCACCCCTCGCTGTTTTCCACTTTTTCTCCACTCGCTTCTCCTCTCTCTCTCTCTCACCGCGGAGATCGTTCGCTCCGATAATTACGATTCTTCGTACTTTCTCGCCGGAGTACGTACGAATCGTCTGTCCACTTATGGTCGAACAGATTGCCGTCTCTGCCGTTGCATTATTCCGAGCCGGTAATAATTTTCAATCCGCGATCCATTCGCGACGCAACGCGGAATATAAAAATCTCCGCTCGAGGGAGGAATTTGTATTCGTCAGAGCAAACACGAGCTGTATCGCTGTGATGCAAAAATAGGGTAGTTAATAAAATCGGTAAACGTTACCCTCTCTTCTTCGGGAACGGTGAATTTTATCTGGATTTCTCGCCGTCTGAAATTCTATAAAAGTCCGTGAGCCGAGAGGTAGATTGACGTGAAAGAAACGAATATGCAAGATTAAAATTTCCATTATTCTCTCCTCGGAAGTCCGTTTAAAATATCCGCCAATCTGAAGCGTCTGAACGTGACAAGCCAGCCAGGAATATATTTTGACGCTTAAATAATCATAATCAACGAAACAATTAGAAATATTCCCTCGTTTCGCGCGATGAATAAACGTTCTTTTTCTCGAACGATCGCCGATTTATACCGCCGCGAAAAATTCCACGATAATTCATACCCATCGCCGGAATGAACAACAATTCATCCCGACCATAACCATAATTCTAATCAACGTTAACTCACTCGTAAACACACGTGAAACGGCAACAGCTCACTCGACGACGACGATCATAATCGTAACCCTAGCAACGATCGCTCAAACTGTAATTACTACGGCGCGGCCGCCATATTACCGCGTAAATTACCATGTAAATCCCTCCACGGCAACGTTTTAAGATTCCAGACGAATGCGCTCCTCTTAATCTTCGCGGTGGAGAATTTATCGAAGCAGCTCAGCTAGATCGGGCCCCTGGAACTGGCGCAATATCTACCCCTGCGTGGTCGAAGGGTGTCTGCGTCGTTAATTCCCGCCGTGATTCTCCTGTATGCACGCGTGCACACACGCACGCACACAGCCAGGCAATATGGAGAAGGAAGTCGCTATCGGGGCCCGCGATAATCGAGCAACGATAAAGAGCAACCCGACTCGAATTTATTGGAGCTAGCCGCGAGCCGATAAACTTCGCGTTTATCTGCAGAAGGGAAAAACCAGCAGCGGGGATACTAATCACCGGGAACTATAGCTCGATCAGAACCCGCGGTTGACTAATATCGCGCCATTTCCCACGGTAATTGAGCTTTCATTATGAAAAATGTCCCAGCGTGATCGGGTCATTCCGGGGAACATTGCGACGACTCGTTCGAGATTATTTGACTTATTACTTCCGATTATACCCGGCTTTTCGCCGCGTATTCGCAGGATATATCCTCGTTACATCGCGGATTAAATTTTCGGACAATCATTCCGCTTTGATTCATTTCCAGCCGATGATGAATCGTTGAAAACGGGGAGCGAATATCTTCGAGTCGCTTTTTAAACATTTCATCCGTATCCTGGGTTGAAAAATATATTTTCCAACGTTACGATGTTCTTTACCAAAATTTTCTACCATTTATAAACGAAATAAAGGATAAAAGGTCGACACATGGGATTGAAGGACGAATAAATAATTGAGATCGTGATTTCAGACACAGAGCTAAATGGGTTTCGATCGCTACGCTTAAATTAATATTTCAACTCCGTCTTGGAGGTTGATTCGACGGCTGGCAGGTTATTAATACGAGAGTTGTACGACGGAAGATCGAAAATTCCTAGTAGAGATTCGCGGACAGAGAAAATTCCGCCGGCACAGAACTCGTATCGGACGGAATGAAATTCCTATGAGGGAATTCGCGGAAAATCGCGAGTCCGATGCTAACCAGGAAATCAATAGCATCACGCGCAACTGGCATAATCATTGAAACCGTTTGCAGGATCCAGCGAACGCGATTAACGTCGCGATGAGTTATAAGCTAATCCATCAAACCTCGATCGTCGTTTCTCCCGGTTCCTTTCGTCTTGGTCCAACTCGTATTTCACGTATAAACACATATAGGATATATATAAATGTTATACGCTATAAATATTCGCCCGTTCCAGTGGAATTTCTTGAGGAACGCGGCCGGGAAACGGGGAAATGCTAAATTTACGATCTTCCCTCGTAAAACTGCAACCATCGACGCCGAGTTATTTTATTATTCCCTTCTATTGCCTTTGTTTCAGCAAGTTCCGATGAAAGAGCGTAAAAAAAGCAGAAAGGGTGGTATTTTATATCGTCGAACTTCGTCTACTCCCGTCACATTCGAGTTACCTTTTCGATGCATGAATAAAGAGTCGCTGCAGGCGGGTACTTCCGCGCCGTTCAATCGTACCACTGCTATAGGGTGATTCTTAAATCTATATCAATAACTCGTAGGGCGTGGAATAAAATTTGAAATGGAGATTAGACAGACGTGGTTCCTCTTTAACAAAAGACGCGATTTTTCCAAAGATTAATCGCGAAACGTTCGACTAAACATTCGATCGGTCTCAGTATTCTCGAGTGGAAAATGTTCGAACATCTTTTTTTTTTTCTAACTCTAATTCGATAATTAACAATTCATTTTATCGACGTTGAAATTACCGACTCGTGATGTATAAATAGAATTCACCCGTTTGCTTGTAAATCAGGCACCATCTTTTACGAACTACTTACTTCAAATAATTCGAATTATCCGTAGATACAGTATGTTTCCTCCGTTGTGTACATAAGGCCTAATTACTTCCTCCAACCACTCTCGCTCGCTCTTGAACCACTGAGGTGTAAAGATACGGACGAAGGTGCCGGTGTAACAGCCTTGGCGAGGTTTATCTCTACCAGTCTCCGCTCGGGTGTCCAAGAAAATCACCCTGTATATCCCCGCGCACCGGTCGGCCTGCCCCTTAACGAGGGCCCGGTGGAAAAATGCGGGGAACGCGCCAATCCCTCGGACGATTTAGAATCCACTCGGCATCCACGAGCGCGAGATGAAAAACGCTGGGTGATCCAACGGTCGGCGATAAGAAGAAACGGTGGCCAGGACACGAACGGTCGGCTCTGACGGTGATACGCCGGCGCAACGTGTAATTGGTCGTAAAAGCAGCGAGCAACCTCGGAATAATGCCGCCTCGTTTCGAATGCCTTGTTCCGCTGATTTCGCGGGAAAACAACCGCCGGAGAGAGGAGCGGAGAAGGGAGAGAGAGAATTATCGTTCGACTTCCGATAGCATTGTGCCGGGCTGCGTGTTTCGCCGAGCTCATGCCCGTTTTTCATCCCACCGCTCCGTTCCGCCGATGGAACCGTTCAATTTTCTAATTAGCCGAGTGCCGCCATTTCCATCCCGTTCTCTCCAAACTTTCCACCACCGTGGATATTCGCCAGGTATTCGTAATTGCGAACGGTAATTCGGGACAGACTCGCGGATTTATGGGGCACCGTGAATGAGTGAAATCCGCGGATGAGTTCGCGAGTAGGTGCAGCCGTGGGCTGATAATAGGATTGCGTGAGTGGTGAACGGACAAAAGATTCTGTGGGAAAATTTTTCTATGGAAAAGCGAATTATGAGGTCGATAGATGCGTATAGAATTGTTTAAATGTTTTTGGTTTCTTCGTTTAACCGTGAAATGTTGATAGGTACTTATAGGGTTATTAGTAATCCAGGGAAAAATTAATCGAAATGTTCGAATTGGGAATATAATACGATCTTTAATATTTTCAGTTTCATGGTAATACGATATTAAATGCAGAATAAAATAGTTTTAATAAAATACGCGTTGTACACTCTTCCACTTTATCTGTTACTTGCAGTTGCATTAATATTAATGTAGGATAAAACGAATTAAAATTGCGTGACTTCAAGGGGAATATGAAATAATTTAACTGGCTTTTCTAGAATATATATTATATTTCTATCACGGCCATCTTAAATCCTGAATAGTCAAGGTCCAGCAATTTATTCGCGGAGATTCGTGCATAGAAAATTATGAAAAATCTCTTATTCATTTGAAAAAAAAGACCGCGAATATTCGTCTGAGTAATTAAAGCGATAATTACACACGCGATATCGAATTTCCCTTCGATACTAATCGACAACGACTCGAGGATTATCACGCGAAGATGCGAACGGGAATAATTGCCAACAGCCGTGTCGCGTAATTCGTTATTTCCAGACCTCGCCGCGACGCTGGTCGACGGTTAAATAAATTATCGTGCCCGACGTGCAACCACTCGCGAGCTTTTATTGTCCTTACACGTGTGTCGTGTTTGAGCAAGTGTTCCGTCCCGATGACGCGGCCATTTACGCGACAAACGGATCCTTGAGCGTCGTAAAAAGAAAAGCGTCGAGGTATCCCGCCGCTTCCATTTTGGGTTCTCGTTGCGTTTTCATCGGCGAGTCAAGGCTGCAACGAGACAGAGGAACCCTTAATTAACAATGAAGCAGAGACTTCTTTTCTCTGACTGAAGTAATCCGCTTGCAATCTTTGAGGAAACTCGTAAAAGAATATTGGAGGCGCGAAGAAAAAATTAGAGATATTTTATGTAAAGCTTCCGAGCTTTTACAAGACGCGCAAACCGAGTCCCGCGAGTGTGCGATATTCGAAGAGAGATTTAAAATTTTAATCCACGAACAGACTCAGAGTCGAACTTGGGAAACGGCTGTATTATTTTCTAATTTAATATCCGACTATTACCTACTTATCGTTTAATTTTAGTTATTACCGGTATTATTAAATCGCTAATTCACTATTCCAAATTCTAATACGAAAATTGCCCACGCTTTCACTAATAACCACTTTCCTAATGCCCCAATATCGATACTAGATATTATCGTTCATCAATAATTCATGCGCTCTAATCGACAGCCGAATATTTTTCCCGCGAGTCACACCGACAGACCAGGAACCCGTGTCCACTGGCGCAATCGCTTTTCAGCGCAATTTCTTCATAACGATCCCCGGTAACAGGTAGCCAATTACTTTCCACGCTGCTCGTGGAAGCCTAACTCTCGCCGATACGTGAATTACCGGCGATTTTCTCTTTCCACACCGTGTTACCCGCTCCGGCAAGTCGTGGCTTCGTTATCGTCCACTTCCTTGCGCAATTAGGCTGCTCGATGCACGACCTATTGTGCGTCGGAGAACGCGATATCCGTGATCTAACGGGGATCTCCATCGGGCAGATAGATCCGAGGTAAATCTACGTCAATCGACGCGAAGCACAGACGAAAGTTTATCGTGACTCGACGCGATTCTACCCGAGATTCAACGAGGGTCTGCCTGTAATTCCGTGTCAATCCGTTGCTGGGTTTGACGTGAATTTATTCGACAGCCGTAGATAATTAAATAATTTTTTGGACCCTGTGATTTATCTACGGATTTAAAGGCAAACGTTCTTTGCGTCTGATATATTGCGAATCTTTCATAGGAATTTAATTCAATCGCCGTTTCGTAACACTCTACGGTTAGAATCTGTTTCGCTCCAAGGGGAAAGTAGCACGATTATTTCTAAAATATTCTTATTTGGCTATTTAATCTTCAAAATTTCGAATAATTTCTCGATCGTATCGTTTCAAATTTCCTACCCATTTATTCTCCACGAATCAAACTCCACTGGGAAAGTTTCGCAAATATATTTAATTGGTGCTAAAAAAAAAAGTCGCCGATCTAGTCCAACCGAGATTCCTGAACGTATAAATTCGCTGGCGGTGCAATGTAAATACACGAAAGATTCCGGGGATAAATTGCGAGGTAACTAAACGCGAACCTAATCGCGATGGTACGCGAAGCAACCCCCGATCGATTCGCGTGGCGGAAGCGCTGGTTAATTGACAGTCGCCGATCGAGGGCTTGAAACGTTGGACCTGGCCGGCCTTAAACGAGTTTTTCCCATTCTGTTCGTTCGCGGCCAACGACTTCGCTTCCTTTCTCACGGTCCGCCGCCGTTCAAATCGGTGAAACACCGGCGCACACATTCGCCAATTATACCCACGTGTCATCGAAGATGGTCTATCGGTTGATCTATAAGCCATATTTTCTCTGCCCACCGAGTAGTAACCAACGTCGAATTAGCCGTACTTAAGGAATTTCCTTTCGCGACCGTTGCAAACCCAAGGAAACTCGTAAACAAAGACGGATCCTTTCTCGCGAACGTTTGCAAAGCAGAGAAAGGTGTGCGGAATTATCGGAAATTTAACGGTGCACCGTTGTCTTCGCTACTCGCGCGCAAAAGGTTTAATTCCTCGCGGTACACTAGCGCCGCGGCGGCGGCTAATAATCAGCGACCCGTTCCTCGGTCTTTTTTCACCGATAAAAGCGAAAAAGTGTGCAAGGCTATCCACGTAAATAACCTTATGCAGGACGACACCTATAATTGTTCTGCTCTGGAACCGAAACCCAACGGTGGTTTCGCAAACGCCTGCCTGCCACGTGCTGAAGACTATCCGATCGATGGAATCGAAATATTCTCAAAGTCCGGGGTGTTAAAATTAAAACCCCTTTTGCAATGGAACTTGCCGGGCTATTTCGAACTCGCATTGTTGAACGCCGAAACCGGCCGGGTGGCTAAAAATACAGGCGAAAATCCCGCCGGTGATCCAGCCTACACGTTCGCTCGGAGCAATCGCTTAGAAAATGGCGGATCGAACGCGTAACGTTTGAACACTCGCCGATAATCCGGTTTCCCTAATCCCTAAAAATAAGGCTACCCAGCTGATCACCTTCGAGCACTCGCGGTTACTTGAAATTCTGTATTCCACGGCTGACTGGCCGAGATTTACAAGAGCGATCGCCGCTCGGGATGAAAAAAAAACGAATCCGTCAACGGCCTGTCGATAATTCAATCCACCTCTCATGCAAACCAAATCCAGCTATGGAACGCTGCTTGTACATTCTATCGGAGGTACAGGCCGGCTGTACGGGGCCGTAAGTCAGACGGAAAGAACAATTCGCGGGGAATAACGTTCTCCTGCACGGTGCGTGTAATGTATTCCATAAATTAGCGGCGGAGCAAAGTTTCGATTAGGGATTGCTTCTATCGCGCCACGTGTTTTCGTGTTCCTACGTCAGTAGAACAACGGTTCAACAGGCTACTTATGGATCTCTGACTGTTCGTTTCGCGTGGAATTAGCATAATGTAACGGAATCCCTGAATATTCATCGGCCGGCGACTTGCCCGGCGGATTTCGCGACACGATACGCTACATGAAACTCCGATCCGAAACTCCAATGCCCTTTCATTCTGCTTTTCTCCCGTAACCGATGACTTATGTCGTTTCTCCGTCATATTCCTTCAACTTCCTCTCCCTATTCGATTTTTCCAAGTTTTTCCCAGCTCGAAGATGGAACACGTGTACCAACTGCGTGGCTATTGCATTCTTCCATTGGGTTAATAGCACGTAATAAAGCGACTTTTGGTGTTCTGTTTACTTCCATCTCACGACGGGAGTTTTGTTGTTTCCCTGTAGTATTCGTTTTCTCGAAAGAAAAATTGGAATCGTAAGAAATTCTATTTTTCAATATTTTCTAAATTATCTCTCGCTTTGATCGAACGAACGCGAGTTTTGTTACAACGAGAAATACAAGAAAATACGTTACGCCGATTACACGTGTAACAGATTATCGTTTCTGTTAATAAGTACTTAACGTCGTTCCGGGCAGGAAATCGAGTTTGGCTCTCGAATTTCCCGTTAATCGCGTTTAACATCGACTGAAATATCGTATACGCTGCCTATTTGTTCTTGTTAATTACCGTTCGCTCAATCTCGAATACAATAATAAATGTATTATCGCAGAATCGTGCGATATTCGTAATATCCCATGATCGTTATATTCTATCGTAATTTATAACAAATTATTCTCCGTTATTACGCGTATATTTTCCGAAGAAACGCGATAATCGAAACGGATAAATTGGCCGTCAGCGGAGTCCAGAGATTGCAACTGCGAACTAACGACAGTACCGATGAGTGTAAATCGGCCCGCAATAAAGAGATCGGGTCTGTAAACCAACTTCGAGCTGATCTCCGCAATCGGAAGTTCAATTAAAACACGAGACTTGGCGTGTACCGGTAACGACTCGAGTACAAATCCGACACCGAACGCTATTCGCGATAACAGCAGCGTTCGGTTCTCGTCTCGCTTCGCGATTTACATTCGCGCGATCTCGCGCTCGCCTGGCGATTAAAACGCGGAATTCGAGGAATTTAATCGGTCGATATCGACCGGCAAACTGCGCCGTTATCGTCGGAAATATGCGGCCGCTACTGTTCGAAGATAAACTCGCGAGCAAAGAGACGAGGACGAGCCGCTGAACGAGCTAAGAGAGATCGAGGAATCGCAAAAACGTATCGAGCCAGTCCGAACGCGGCCTCACGGGCCCAGGTCGACCTAATGGACGTATTAATAATGATTTATAGCGACGATTATGTCACTCGACTCGCCGATTGAATATCCCGCGGGGTCTCCTGCTAACTTAATTGGAGAACACGTTTTTCGCATAAGCGACCGCTCGGTTATGCTTTCCAGAAGAACTTAGTTGCACGCGTCTAAGAAATTAGATGGCGATCTGAAGTTATTACGACGATGATAGATAAAGTGATGGATAAAGCGATAGATAAAAGCTTCTATTTCGAATCGTGACAGTGTTATAGAAGTTATTGGTGAAAAGAGATTCTTCACCGATTTTCGCGAAAAGNATCGTGACAGTGTTATAGAAGTTATTGGTAAAAAGTGATTCTTCACCGATTTTCGCGAAAAGAATTCGGTCCTTAAGAGGTTAATTTTTATTTTCGTCCCTTTGCAGACGAAAAACGAAGCTAACGGTACATTCGGTGTATACTAAACGATTAAAAATAACAAATTGAGGGAAATTCTACGAATTCAAAAATATATACGACGTCGATGACAGTGCTAAAATTATTTTTCATCAAGAAACTTTCACGTATATCGTGATATTCGTTCCCAAAGGGTTAATACAGAATAAGACTAAGGGAAAGAAGTACATGTTGAAGGATTCTTTCAAAGAAATCTACAATTTCGAGGCTCGAGTTATTTTCCGTGTGAATATTCATGGAACGGTTTCATTTGAAGCGTGCATTTCGAAGTGGAATATCGAGATGAAAGGATTTCCGTGTTCCAGGGTAATTTTTTTCTTCCCTCGCATCTTTTCAGGAGAAACGGCTTAATACCGAATTTCAATTGTGCAGTTGAATCGAATAATTCGCATTGCCTCGCAATTCGCTGCATAAACGTGCACCCGGTGAGTGAACGTTATATAATATATGGAAGCTCGTGACGTGTGAGGCCGGATTTACGTTTAATCCTCGCGATACGGTAACGGGGTCTTCGGAGACTCGGCTATTTTATCTACTGTGACAAAATCTACTAAATTCTCTATACTTTCCATTGAAACACGTATTACTTCTCCCTTGTCTATACAATAGCAATCATTTTTTCTATTTTTAGTTGATCGGTACTATAGAGCGATATTAAGAGAAATTTCGAGAAAGTACAGGTGTCTCGGAAATAATTTTTGAGAATAGGAAAAATTATTTCTCCGCGTACAAAAGAGATACGAACATGAAACTAATTTTGTGTTATAGATCATAGGTCGTGCTATGGGGGAAAAAATAGAAAAAATTTCGAAAAAGTCCAGGTGTCTTCGCGTTACTATTAAATACTATCCTGGAGCAAAAAGTTGGGTGTAAAGCAAGTATAGTAAAAATTTAGGTATTGTAAAGTAACCAAGTGTCGGCTGGTCGAGTCGCTCATCTACGGTCGAGGTTTTGAGGGCGTGGAGAAGGATTCGAGGGAGTGGTGGGAGTAGTAAAGTAAGAGTAGGTATTCTCGAGTGTGAATATGGGTGTGGGTCTCGAAAGACCCCGTTACCGTTTTCTGTGGGACCGTTAAATTAAAGCGATAAGTTATACAAATTCTCGTACGTAGAAAATCTGATCCTGTTTTAGGAAATTCCTAACGATAACTATACGTTTTTCGCTCGTTTTAAAACTGCAATTTCCGCGCAGCGGGTGTTTCAATGCGTTTTCCATTCGTTGAACATAAACGGTTGCTTGTGACTGAGGTAATGAAAATTTCGCGGACTATCGAACAAGAATTTCCCATTTCTCGTCGACCCGAACTCTCCGATTCCGAGGGAAAATCCAGCTGTTTATTCGTCCCTCGATACGATCGGAATGACGTCGACGATATTTCATTCGAGCAAGCAGAGTGGACCGCGCGGCTCCAATTTTCCGTGAAAACAAACACGAGAGTCGGTCAACTTTCCAACTTTATACGTCGAAAAATACTTGGAAGTGTAAAAAACAACGAGAGAGAAGAGGAAAACGACGCGTTTACGGTTATTAAAAGGTTCCCGATGGTATAAATTCGGGTCAAACGTGAAAATTCCCGGCCAGCTGGCCGATCTTCGGCGACAGAAAATGGCCGTTTCAGCTACGGGATTAATTATTTTAAATTCCCTTTGACGACCGAATATTTGCGTTACGTTCCGCGTATTAAACGTTAAATTTATTACAAAATTTCCACCGTCGCGGCATTATCGGCGCGTTATTAAAGAGGAAATCGACGAACGCGGCACGCAACAGCGCGCGGAGGATGTTTCAAACGAGTTATTATATTCCACGGTTGCAAACATCGAAACGGGTATCGTTTGACGGGTAATATGCTCGTTCTGCGAGAACAGGATATTGACATTCTTACGACCGGCGGTGAATACGTCGAAAAATTTGCAACGAGTTTATGTTACCGTGGCCAGTTAGGAACACAGTCGTTGAGAGTTGTCAAAGGTCGCTCGTGTATCCACGATTCAAAAGGATTCAGCTCTTTGCAAGCAACTGTGGATTTTCAAGCAATTAGATCTGTATGAAACGTGTGTATCGCGGTCGTCCGATTAACGAGAGACACTGGCACAAAGAGAACAGATTTCTTTTCCGTCAAAATGGCGGGAAGAAGGTTTATTGGTATCATTTGTATAATATATTTGCCGAACGATAACGTCGCATGTGAAATAGAGAAGAAAATATCGATAATTTGTCTTCTCGAGGCAGAATATTATTTTCACAAAAATATTCTAATATTTAGCGAATATCGGTTTTAGTTAGAGACATAGTCGTATTTCGGAGGCAAACGAATGGAAGATGAGGCTAGTCGCGAAACGCAATTTCATCGATACCGGAAAACTGACGAATCGTTTGATAATTCGGTGAAATAACGAACTGAAATCTGAACGTGGTGTTTGCGAATGTGGTCGGAATTTTTCCACGAGATTAAAATCAACGAGGTACAATTCAACGATAGAAAACGCGAGTCTGTGTATCTTGCATACTTGGAATTCGTCGTGTAATTATTTCTATGAAAATTCTACGATTTGGAAGAAGATGCCATGTATTTTCCTACTTTGTTTTAACGCGTTCCGAAGATTTCGAGCTCGATTTCGTTCTTTTTAGAGCGAATCAAAGAATTTCGAGTGAAAAAGCATCGACTGCAGTCTCGTTAACGCAACTCGAACGGATTCGAGATCCACGGGAGAGTCACTTCCGGTGGAGCGGCGCCACGACGAATCAACAATATGGGGGAATTATTTACGTCACACAGGCACGAGACAATCGCGAATTTGTCAGCCGGATCGGCGCGTATTTTTTATCGTGTGAAGCAGAAACGATGTCATCGCGAGCTCCCCGCGTCGGCCATATTTATTTCCGGGCTCCCGTTTAATATTCGTCCAGCGATTCTCCTATTTTTCCGTTCCCCACCTATTTTCTCCCTCTGATTTCAATTTGTTTCGATTATACCCGGCGATAACTTCCGTTTCTTTCTTTTCCTTCCTTCTTTTGTTTTTTCATTCGTCCCTGCACTCGGTTATTGTATAATATTTACCAGAGCGACCGCGATAACGAATTGGAACGATTGCTACGGTCGTTCGTGGATGCTGTATAAATTTCCGAGAAGTTGACAGCGAGTAGAATTTGTAATGAATTTACGGCTTGCCTGGATTCTAGTGTCACAAAGAGAATGAAGATGTATAGAGGCTTGCACGTTTATCGTTTGAACCTGGAAAAAATGTCGGATTCTCGAAATTTCACGAATTTCGACGCGATTTCATCCATTTTTTGAAACAAGAATTATTCCCGATCTTTTATTATCGGGTGTTTTACAACGATCGAACGAGCGAGAATTGTAATTATTCCTCGGTGAATGTTAAAAAGGTATTTTTATTTGTGTCGCAAATTTTGAATACGCGTTTGATGTCTATACAGGAGCATCGAGGGAACTTTTAGAGGCGAGGTTCTAGAGAGAACTATTAAAGTACGTCGTTCGGGCAGAAAAATTAATTATTCGAGATTTCTCGTCGCACGCTTTCTCCTCTTTAAGAAGCTTTGCTTAATTATATACGGAAGACATAAAAGAGCGTCTGGAGAGCGAATTGAACGACGTGCCGGCATACGATGGAAACACGCACGCGAGCCGGTGGAAATTTAATCAAACACCGTTCCCGATACCGAGACGCGATGGAAAAAGGTCGTATTATAGAAGAGAGAGAAGGAAAAAGCGGCGGTGATCAGCGAGAAACGAAGGCGATATTTTCTTTGTTTAATTTCGCTGCCTTCCGGTTCAACGGAAATGAAAGATTCGTCGTGAATATCGGGGACGAAATAAATCAAAATAAAATCAGCAATCACTTTTACGATAAATGGCAATCGGTGCTTCCGAATTTTTTAAACGATACGAAATCACCTCTTTTTACTTTAATTTCCTCTATCGCGCAATAGCATATAACATTATTAAAACGATCGGTTAAATTGTAATAAAAATTCTTTTGTTATTATCGTACCGTTAATTAATAGTATCGTACTGTAACGTTAATATCGTAAATATTTAAACAATTTTAACGATTACGGACTGCGTGTTACGTAATAGTTCTACCGTTGAGCCACAAGCCGTAATACTGTAGAGGGGAATTTTCCTTTGTAAGTGCCTCGCAGTGCCATCTGATAGTGCTCGAATTAACTAAACGCGTTACTCTCCGCTCTGCACATATCACTGTCAAACACAACTCGAATGTGTTACATATCAAGTAATGAAAACAGAAAATTAACACGAAAATGCACGATAAAGAGAATTTGAATTTAAATTTTTCCTTATGAACAATAAAGAAGATGAATATCCTTACAGCTACGTTAGCGAAATGNACTGCGTGTTACGTAATAGTTCTACCGTTGAGCCAGAATCCCCTAGAAACAACTTCTGGGGGTTTTTTCAAAAAACGCGCGTAATTGTGATTTTATTTCGCTTTTACACGCCTGGAGTTCATACAATGATGATGTTAAACGTTTACCGAGATATATTGCGATTGAACCTCGGAGTTTTCTCTGAGGATCTCGTTTAAATCGATGAAAATATGTAAACTACGATGTCATAGTTACGCTGAGTGTGAACTCTATTTTTTATTTCACTGCCTTTTACCTCGGAAAAAGATATGCGAGATAAATATAGATAATTAAACGGAATATTAAATTTTTCAAATATCAATTATACCGGAATTCGTATTATTTCCTTTTCCTCTGTTCGTAAAATTAAATATCACGTTCTCGTGTACCTACGGTTTCTTGATTCCTATTTTATTAATTTGTTATTGGACTGTCGTGTCAGATTACCATCGTGCTAATATCCGATGATCCATTTATAGCGATGGTTAATCCCGGATCTTCGGATCACAATGAGAACCACGGGATGGGACATAAATTTTGGCACTTAAAATTTATTTCTTTCTCGTAAACCGGAAACGAGAGAGACGTGCTCGCAGCGACAAGTAGCCCGGTTCTCAAAAATCCAGCTGCCACCGATCGCTATATAATTAATCTTAATAAACGTTTAACCGAACGACTGGCTTTTATTTTAATTTATTAAAATTAAACTGTTGTAACAATTTCGTTTCAACGAAATGAAAAAAAAAGCAATGGTCTACACTCTCTCTCCCTCTTTCCCTCTGCGTAATCGATAAAAATTCCTTTTCTCGCGAGCAAATAAAAATTCCAATTACAGAGGGTTGTCGCGTTGTTCGAAATGCCGTGCTATACGGTATACAACTCTAAAATTCAAAACTCGTTACACGACTAAAGGAAAGGGAATGGTTGCACACAATCCAGGAAATAGGTCGGCCGGCGGTCAACCGGCAATCACCGCGTTAATTACTATGTTAATTAGTGAACAGCTCCAGACTGTTCTGTCAGTCAACGCCTCTTTGCCAACCTTAGCACAATGTCCCTTCACCCCTATCGGTGCTGCCAGGAAAACGCATTAGGCACCCGTTTTCACATCGTCCACAGGCCCATAATAACCAATAGCACGCTACGAAAGGGCGTGATTAGTTCTCGCAATGGCTGCTCGAACTTGACACTAGAAATACCCACCTGTCGACCTATATTACGCGTTCAAACATACCGCACGCATGCCATTTTTTATTCATTAAATTCAACCCGTATAAAATATAACATTGCAATTTTACTACTTTCCTTTCTTCGTTTCTATTACTCAAGATTTAAACGATTAAAAGTCCAAGAAGAAAATATAGACCGATGGTCTATATAGGACTCTTCAAGCGAGAAACGATAAAGGAAATATTTCGGATTCAACGATAAGGGAATAATAGTTTAAAAGTTATTCGAAGCTTGGGATCAGGTCGTGGGAAAAGTTTCAGCAGACCAGCTGGAGAAGCTTCGTTCTCGGCAACTTTTCTTACCCGTTTGATGAGATCATATTATCCATTTGCCCCGCGATAATAAAACCATAGCTTTAGCGCGTTTGCTCTAGCGGAATTGGAGTTAGTAACGATACGGACAGTTTCAGGACAAACCCGGGCTACATCCTCGTTAACTCCTGGCTCGCGTTTAAATCGCGGATAAAGCGATCGCGGGAAATTGGGAAACTTCGCGAAAAAGCGTATGAAACGGGACGAAAACAAAATTATTCGAGAATCGCGAGTAACGAGAGACTCGAGCCATCTTCAACGTCGATCATAACCAAGATGGTGGAACAGGAGAATACGTTCGCCAGCGAAAATTGCATCGAACGATCCGGGATTATTATTACACACCCCGGAACTGTTGCCCCGGCGAAAAAGAAAAATATTCGTTCCCATGGCCTCGGACTCGTTCCTGCGACGTCTCGAAAAACAACCGACAGCTCGGTTCGAAAGTGTGCCAGGCTTTATTAACCTCGTTAGGTACGCGGCACGATGGTCGAGCGATATTTCGCCGACTGGTTACTTGGAAACGCGGAATCAAAGGGAGTAACAAGGGCTGCAGCTCTTTTGTGGCAAGGTTACCTCTTCACCTTGCCACCACTTCCTCCGCAGCCTTCGGCTTTACCCGACTTTCCGCCATTACTCCGGTTGCTCTCTTTTTCTGCACCGTGCCCCGGCCGGTTACGCTTCGAATCATCGACTATAAATAAGAAGACGGAAAAAAGGAAATCGCTCCGTTCATACTTGGATTTATGGCCCCTTCTTTGAAGCCTCTGAAATTTCTCCCCTCACCCCGACTCTGGGATTCCGCGGCTTTTTATCCGGTGTATCCTTTATCTCTGCTGCCTTCTGACAGTTCTGCGCGAAACGAATTGCCTCGATACGAGATGGAAGTGATGGTATTAAGCGAAGAATGGCAGATCGAAAGAGGAAACGAGAATCTCCAGATTTCGCGATCGAATTCTTCTATTTTCTGATTTTCCTAGCAGAACGCGAAAAAAAATCTGTGTAATATTCCGTTCGTTAAGTAACATTATCGCGCAATTCATCCGATATTCCAATTTTCCCGAAGGTATTGAAGTTACGAATAAAATAGAATTTCTTCGAAAACATCTCGCTTTTCTTACGCGACTTTTTATGCGAAAAAGCGCTTCGTTCTCGACGGATGAAAAACGATAATTCGTAGTATAAGACGTATAAAAACCGTGTCCGAGAGAGACTGTACTGTGATCGATCGATTATTTCCACCGATTTCTAGTACCTTCGTTGTTACACGAACACACGCGGGCCGAAAAGATCGTACAAATTGTGCGTGGTCGAAAGGATTCCGGTGCTGAACCAAAATCGGTGGAGTTGAACGTCCTTCTCTCACCTGCGCAAGAGGTTTTTGTCCCGATTACATAAAGACATCCGGCTGCACGCGCGTGTTCTTTCTTACATGCGTAGGATAGAGGATCAAGGATCGAGTAACCGCTCTAAACCGTCTGACTTAGGCTCACGAATTTAACATCCTCGCCGAAAAAGCAACTCTCGGCTGATTCGCGTGATTACTCGACGAAAATCCGCGTCAGTCTCCTGGACGTTATCTCGAGGACATAAATCACGCGGTCATTCGACTAGAAACAGATTTACACAACCATCTATCGATCGACGACTAGATCCGACTTTGAAATAATTACCCTGTAATTTATCGTTACATTTATCAGCGAGCAAAAGAAACGAGACGATAAATTAAATCGATATTATAACCGATATTAATAAACCGATATTAAACATGACTGAGCAGGATTAAAAAAATTCGAACTGGTAACATACACGGATATTTATCTAACTCTTTTATCCACAAATAGCCTGGACTGATATAAAGAAGATCGGAGCAAAATTTTCAATGAAAGACGCGATGAAAGCATGGAAGAAGATTCTAGAAAACTTGAGAAATTATCACCCTTTCTATTTTGTCTACTTTTTAATACGATCGAACAAGATTCAAGAAATTAACTCTTTTATCCCAAAATATTCTGGACTGATATAAAGAAGATCGGAGCAAAATTTTCAATGAAAGTCGCGATGAAAGCATCGAAGAAATTCCAGAAAATTTGAGAAACAATCACCGTTTCTATTTTATCTATTTTCCAATGTTTCGGACCAATATGGAGAAGGTTGGAAACGCTCGTATTCACGGTGCACTTCGCGGAATAATTAATCGGTTTGGAAAAGGCTCGGAGGAAAACGAGGTTTCGAATAACACAGATAACACAGTGTTATTCCGCGTGGTCTCCGGTTCGATTGCCCATTATTACGGCACCCATCTGTGCTGACGGATACGTAGGATGCCAAGCACGCCTACCCAGTACGCGAGATTAATTATCGATCGGCCCGGTGCGTTCGATCGATCGTTAATTCGGGGCTGCGTAATTAATTAATGCGTCGGATGCATCGGACGCTTACAACATCCGGGGAACAACGTTATCACAGCGTTCGGGATGAAAAGCCCGCGATGAATCCTTACGGGCACGGCCGGCAATTAATCAATTCGTCGAATTCGCGATGCAACTCGACACGCGACGCTGTCGACGGCGGCGTCGCGGCTACCGGATGCTGGCCATCGCGAGGAATCGCGTGCCGGTGGTCGAAACGATTGCTCCGCAAATTAAGCGCAATTAATTCTAACACACGCCAGAAAATTATTTCCTCCATCGCATACACAGAACTTTCCAAGTTTCAGAAGATTGCGAACCGAGAATTTGAAAGTTTCGATATTTTTCACGCGGAAAGTGCATATTGAATTCGCAGAACTAAAGGTATGACAAATTTTTGGCAAGAATCTTTGTTTATCATCGTCGGAGGACAATAATAGTAGATAAGGAATAGAATTGTACGTGTTTCTAAAGAATTTTAAGAAGTGGACGCATTTTCGTTGTTTCTGTATTTGCAAGTTATCTAAATTATCGATAATAATATATATTTTGATAATCGCATGCCTATCTCAGCTCTTTGTTGTACGATGAAAACTACGATGGCGCGTGCCAGAGCCAGCAACAGGGTCAGTCGCACATCGAGCCTAGAACGTCCTAACCTTGCGAAAAATAACACCGAACTGAGCCAGGAAAATGTCGAAAATTATCAAGGACTCTAGCACGTATAGTTTTCATTCAGACCTATCTACGAACCTAGACCTATCTTCTCTCTATACCAGTCGTATTTGAGCCCAATGGAATGCGACACAACAATTCGAACCTTGTTTTCTTTCTATTTCCTGTTTCGTTCAAGCAGCAGAGCAGTTACCACGTGTCAAACAGAAACATTCCTCTACTGTAATGTTATATCGTTACTGTCTCCTACCAAACGCCTCTTTCTCGTGAAATTCCTGACGAGCGCGCGAAACTGCAACCCTCGATTTCCCATGCACGCGATTCAGAGAAGCGTCGTGTTCGAGCGACGCAGGGAGAAAATAAAGCGATCCGTAGACGAAAGAGAGGGAGAGAGAGAGAAAGGGCCTGAAAGAGCGGCGGTGACACGGAAAAAGGATTTCTCGGAGGTAGACGACACGAAGGAAGGAAACCGCTGGCGTGTGACGAGGTGACGCAACGGGGACAGGTCATCCGTGCCCTGGCAGGAGATAATGTCCGAGCGCAAAGCCAAGGGCGCTTGCACAATGGCCAGAATTCCCGGGAGCGTGTTACACCGACGGAAATACCTATGGAATACGCTTCTCTCCGACTTTATATTCCATTAAACCGACGATCGTCCTCGTTCGAGGAGGCGTAAACGTGGAAACCGAATGATCCGCCGCGCGACGAGTCTCCTCGGGTTCGTGTTTCGTAAAAAACCGACATAAACGAGCGGAAAGATTATGGCCGTGGAAAGTTCGCGGGATTTTACGAGAAAATTCGAGGATGGTGATAACGCCGATTCGCTCGACGAGATTGGACTTAATCAGAGCAGATGCGATCCCACCTTGGCCGGGCCTGGGTGTTAACGAATGGTCGATACTCGATTGCGGCTATCCAGGACACGTTTTCATTAAACAGATTACTATTACGTCTCGATCGAACACCGATGTACCTTGATCTTACGATTAGCGAGTCGCGATAATGGGATGGAGACCTTGGCCAATTGAATTGCACGGCAAACGTCGATGGCAGATCGATACGCGAGTTCAAAGCTAATATGAGATACTTCAAATTTGCAGGATTAATTAGCTCCTAATTCTACATGACTCTTATACTAATTATAATACTTTCTCCCTACCTATACGTGTAGCGAGTATACATAAGTATAATTATTCTGGAGATTAATTAAAAAATTACATCGTCGATCGCAATATGACCATTAATCTTCTTTGGTAGAAATTATTTCGATGAAATTGAGTTTCGGTTTAATTAGATCGGATTAGAATTTTCTCTCGAAAGTTTGTAGCTAAATAGAGTATGTAACAGGAATGTGGAATGTGTAGAATGTTCGATTTGGTATTGTGCTGACCGCGAAGGGCGCCACCAGTCGGGTATAGTCCGCCGGGCCCGCTGCGTTCTAACCTGCAGGGTTTTTTTGACGCCAGGTACGGCGTGGGTGGGCCCAAAGCGGTAGGCTGGACCAGCCAGCCTCGTATCTGCATCACGATTCGGTTTTTGTAACGAAATCGCCCCGGGAATCCCCGGCGGACCCGACTTCTAACTCGCTAATCCGATTTCGCTCCGTTCAACCTCGAATCTACATTCTGGTCACTTCTTTTTTTTCTCTTTTAGTTACATCCCACGCACGAATGGCACTAAAGCTACAAACGTAAAATCCTGACAGTTTACTTCTCCCGTAGTAACCTTAAATTTCCTACTCTCCCAATACCGTGTCATAATTTTCTGAAACGCGATGCCCGAGTTTGAATAATAACTTCCTGCACGATGCGATATGTGAAATATCACCGTTATATGCGTTACATATACGTTAACGTTACGTAACGATGCTCGTATGGGAAAGGAAAATCCTATAAACGAAATATCGGGGAATATTACCAGCGAAAGTTTCGAGTATGAATAAACACGGCGCGCAATTCAATCGAGGAATCAAAAGCAATTACTTTGATCAATTAACCGGACAGAGAGCACCGCGGGAATAAAAACGGGGAACGAGAGAAAAGGATGGAAATTAACAGGAGTTCGGCGTGTGTTCGCGGGGAAAAATGAAATTGCAAACGGAAAGAGGAAAACGATAATGAACAATAATCACTGAAGACCCGCAACATCCTTCCTTTCACATCCTCCATGCTCTTCTGCCGCTCGCGATCAATCTCTATCCAGCATGATGGAATCAACCCGTGCATCGATCAGAAAAAATTCCCGCTGTATTTCGAAGCGGTGCAATTTCAAGTTCTCCCCTTTCGAAGCTCTATACTCGATGGAATGGCAGGCAATCGGAACACGCGAGCGCGTTTCAGCGTCGCTGTTTCATAAACGCCCGTGGAAAAATAGCAACGGAGAGAACACCGAGTGGAAACCCGGCGGAATCGTCGATATCCGAGGCGGAAGTGGCTCTGACTGGACGCGTTTGTAACCCCGTTACTCGCGGGCCTTTTCGCGTTTTCGCATAAATTTCCTCGAATCCAGGACGTATCCGCCGTCGCCGAACCGGAAACGCGGCTCTCCCGAGGCGCTTACGCGCGGCGAATCGCGAACACGCAGATTTTCGCAAGAGATTCTGCGACCGTGGACCGTGGGAGGATGAACGAGGCTACTCACTTCAGAGAGAATCTCTCATTTTTCCTAGTCTTCCAAGACTCGGACTTTGATCGTTCCTTTCAGACCTGCTACGGCTTCAGACTCGTTTCATCCGACTCTTTTACTCTTTGGCTAGAGATTAATTAGGAGACGTGAGATAGGTGAGGAAGATGGAAGATAATTAGGTGTTGCGTGGAATAGACTATTTGCTTTAAAGGTGATTGAACTGTGCATTAGAGATGATTAACTATCGCAGCTATCATTTGCAATTTTTCTCAATCCCTATAAAGATTTCGCGACGTGAAACGCATGATTCCGATGTTACGGTGTCGATGACGTAGAAAATTTGTATGTTCGTAGATTGTTGCGAATATAATTGCGCTTGTTGTATTGCTTGCAAAATTAGCGTGCTTAGGCGAATGTAATTGTGTAAAATCAGCCTTGCATGGGTCTTATGTCAGACGGAAGTTTGGCTCAACGCAATGTACGTCGACTAGATTTCAGTTGTTTGCTAAATCGGTGGACTAACGATCGAGAGATCGAGAGATAGATAAAAGATGAAGTAACTAAACTTCGACCATCTTCGTTATTCCTCGCGTATCATCAGAAATATCACAATATCCTTCTGTACACGTCATCCAACGTCGTCGTGTTTAACGACGGTCTGCATTTGGGGTTGAATTATGCTCGCAAAATATTCGAAACAATGGCGTGGCCGACACGATTTCGAGTGCTGCGCGAGACATCTCGTTTAGCAGGTGTTCCGTACTTGACACGGTAATTGCGTCACGACAAGTTAGTAATTGCTCTGCTTTGATCCGCCCCCGTGAAAACGTCGATTTTTCCGATCGACTAACGAACAGCCGCCTTTTCGCGGCCGACACACGCTCGATTCGCTTAACGAGCGGTCTTCTCGTTGCACGAGTGTTATTTTATTGGCTGCGACAAAGCGTCGTCTTGCTAGAGATCTAAAGAAAAGGGAAGAAACGCGAAAGAGACGACGAGATATCGGAGTCGCGGAAGAACCCCGGCAATTTTCCCGATTTTCACGATTCAAACGAGAATCAGATTCAGTCTTATGCTCGAGAGTATTTATTTCGACGAGTGTTATTGATCAAGGCGGATTGCTCGTCGGTACGTGCCGTTGTTCGGAAATTTTGTACTACGGGTTTATTTCAGACTGGCTAATTGGTTTATAATTATAGTTTGAGGGTTTAATTACGCGGTTAATAGGAAACGAAGACAGTTTACGATCTCGGGGGCCATAAAGTCGGAANACCGGATGCTGGCCATCGCGAGGAATCGCGTGCCGGTGGTCGAAACGATTGCTCCGCAAATTAAGCGCAATTAATTCTAACACACGCCAGAAAATTATTTCCTCCATCGCATACACAGAACTTTCCAAGTTTCAGAAGATTGCGAACCGAGAATTTGAAAGTTTCGATATTTTTCACGCGGAAAGTGCATATTGAATTCGCAGAACTAAAGGTATGACAAATTTTTGGCAAGAATCTTTGTTTATCATCGTCGGAGGACAATAATAGTAGATAAGGAATAGAATTGTACGTGTTTCTAAAGAATTTTAAGAAGTGGACGCATTTTCGTTGTTTCTGTATTTGCAAGTTATCTAAATTATCGATAATAATATATATTTTGATAATCGCATGCCTATCTCAGCTCTTTGTTGTACGATGAAAACTACGATGGCGCGTGCCAGAGCCAGCAACAGGGTCAGTCGCACATCGAGCCTAGAACGTCCTAACCTTGCGAAAAATAACACCGAACTGAGCCAGGAAAATGTCGAAAATTATCAAGGACTCTAGCACGTATAGTTTTCATTCAGACCTATCTACGAACCTAGACCTATCTTCTCTCTATACCAGTCGTATTTGAGCCCAATGGAATGCGACACAACAATTCGAACCTTGTTTTCTTTCTATTTCCTGTTTCGTTCAAGCAGCAGAGCAGTTACCACGTGTCAAACAGAAACATTCCTCTACTGTAATGTTATATCGTTACTGTCTCCTACCAAACGCCTCTTTCTCGTGAAATTCCTGACGAGCGCGCGAAACTGCAACCCTCGATTTCCCATGCACGCGATTCAGAGAAGCGTCGTGTTCGAGCGACGCAGGGAGAAAATAAAGCGATCCGTAGACGAAAGAGAGGGAGAGAGAGAGAAAGGGCCTGAAAGAGCGGCGGTGACACGGAAAAAGGATTTCTCGGAGGTAGACGACACGAAGGAAGGAAACCGCTGGCGTGTGACGAGGTGACGCAACGGGGACAGGTCATCCGTGCCCTGGCAGGAGATAATGTCCGAGCGCAAAGCCAAGGGCGCTTGCACAATGGCCAGAATTCCCGGGAGCGTGTTACACCGACGGAAATACCTATGGAATACGCTTCTCTCCGACTTTATATTCCATTAAACCGACGATCGTCCTCGTTCGAGGAGGCGTAAACGTGGAAACCGAATGATCCGCCGCGCGACGAGTCTCCTCGGGTTCGTGTTTCGTAAAAAACCGACATAAACGAGCGGAAAGATTATGGCCGTGGAAAGTTCGCGGGATTTTACGAGAAAATTCGAGGATGGTGATAACGCCGATTCGCTCGACGAGATTGGACTTAATCAGAGCAGATGCGATCCCACCTTGGCCGGGCCTGGGTGTTAACGAATGGTCGATACTCGATTGCGGCTATCCAGGACACGTTTTCATTAAACAGATTACTATTACGTCTCGATCGAACACCGATGTACCTTGATCTTACGATTAGCGAGTCGCGATAATGGGATGGAGACCTTGGCCAATTGAATTGCACGGCAAACGTCGATGGCAGATCGATACGCGAGTTCAAAGCTAATATGAGATACTTCAAATTTGCAGGATTAATTAGCTCCTAATTCTACATGACTCTTATACTAATTATAATACTTTCTCCCTACCTATACGTGTAGCGAGTATACATAAGTATAATTATTCTGGAGATTAATTAAAAAATTACATCGTCGATCGCAATATGACCATTAATCTTCTTTGGTAGAAATTATTTCGATGAAATTGAGTTTCGGTTTAATTAGATCGGATTAGAATTTTCTCTCGAAAGTTTGTAGCTAAATAGAGTATGTAACAGGAATGTGGAATGTGTAGAATGTTCGATTTGGTATTGTGCTGACCGCGAAGGGCGCCACCAGTCGGGTATAGTCCGCCGGGCCCGCTGCGTTCTAACCTGCAGGGTTTTTTTGACGCCAGGTACGGCGTGGGTGGGCCCAAAGCGGTAGGCTGGACCAGCCAGCCTCGTATCTGCATCACGATTCGGTTTTTGTAACGAAATCGCCCCGGGAATCCCCGGCGGACCCGACTTCTAACTCGCTAATCCGATTTCGCTCCGTTCAACCTCGAATCTACATTCTGGTCACTTCTTTTTTTTCTCTTTTAGTTACATCCCACGCACGAATGGCACTAAAGCTACAAACGTAAAATCCTGACAGTTTACTTCTCCCGTAGTAACCTTAAATTTCCTACTCTCCCAATACCGTGTCATAATTTTCTGAAACGCGATGCCCGAGTTTGAATAATAACTTCCTGCACGATGCGATATGTGAAATATCACCGTTATATGCGTTACATATACGTTAACGTTACGTAACGATGCTCGTATGGGAAAGGAAAATCCTATAAACGAAATATCGGGGAATATTACCAGCGAAAGTTTCGAGTATGAATAAACACGGCGCGCAATTCAATCGAGGAATCAAAAGCAATTACTTTGATCAATTAACCGGACAGAGAGCACCGCGGGAATAAAAACGGGGAACGAGAGAAAAGGATGGAAATTAACAGGAGTTCGGCGTGTGTTCGCGGGGAAAAATGAAATTGCAAACGGAAAGAGGAAAACGATAATGAACAATAATCACTGAAGACCCGCAACATCCTTCCTTTCACATCCTCCATGCTCTTCTGCCGCTCGCGATCAATCTCTATCCAGCATGATGGAATCAACCCGTGCATCGATCAGAAAAAATTCCCGCTGTATTTCGAAGCGGTGCAATTTCAAGTTCTCCCCTTTCGAAGCTCTATACTCGATGGAATGGCAGGCAATCGGAACACGCGAGCGCGTTTCAGCGTCGCTGTTTCATAAACGCCCGTGGAAAAATAGCAACGGAGAGAACACCGAGTGGAAACCCGGCGGAATCGTCGATATCCGAGGCGGAAGTGGCTCTGACTGGACGCGTTTGTAACCCCGTTACTCGCGGGCCTTTTCGCGTTTTCGCATAAATTTCCTCGAATCCAGGACGTATCCGCCGTCGCCGAACCGGAAACGCGGCTCTCCCGAGGCGCTTACGCGCGGCGAATCGCGAACACGCAGATTTTCGCAAGAGATTCTGCGACCGTGGACCGTGGGAGGATGAACGAGGCTACTCACTTCAGAGAGAATCTCTCATTTTTCCTAGTCTTCCAAGACTCGGACTTTGATCGTTCCTTTCAGACCTGCTACGGCTTCAGACTCGTTTCATCCGACTCTTTTACTCTTTGGCTAGAGATTAATTAGGAGACGTGAGATAGGTGAGGAAGATGGAAGATAATTAGGTGTTGCGTGGAATAGACTATTTGCTTTAAAGGTGATTGAACTGTGCATTAGAGATGATTAACTATCGCAGCTATCATTTGCAATTTTTCTCAATCCCTATAAAGATTTCGCGACGTGAAACGCATGATTCCGATGTTACGGTGTCGATGACGTAGAAAATTTGTATGTTCGTAGATTGTTGCGAATATAATTGCGCTTGTTGTATTGCTTGCAAAATTAGCGTGCTTAGGCGAATGTAATTGTGTAAAATCAGCCTTGCATGGGTCTTATGTCAGACGGAAGTTTGGCTCAACGCAATGTACGTCGACTAGATTTCAGTTGTTTGCTAAATCGGTGGACTAACGATCGAGAGATCGAGAGATAGATAAAAGATGAAGTAACTAAACTTCGACCATCTTCGTTATTCCTCGCGTATCATCAGAAATATCACAATATCCTTCTGTACACGTCATCCAACGTCGTCGTGTTTAACGACGGTCTGCATTTGGGGTTGAATTATGCTCGCAAAATATTCGAAACAATGGCGTGGCCGACACGATTTCGAGTGCTGCGCGAGACATCTCGTTTAGCAGGTGTTCCGTACTTGACACGGTAATTGCGTCACGACAAGTTAGTAATTGCTCTGCTTTGATCCGCCCCCGTGAAAACGTCGATTTTTCCGATCGACTAACGAACAGCCGCCTTTTCGCGGCCGACACACGCTCGATTCGCTTAACGAGCGGTCTTCTCGTTGCACGAGTGTTATTTTATTGGCTGCGACAAAGCGTCGTCTTGCTAGAGATCTAAAGAAAAGGGAAGAAACGCGAAAGAGACGACGAGATATCGGAGTCGCGGAAGAACCCCGGCAATTTTCCCGATTTTCACGATTCAAACGAGAATCAGATTCAGTCTTATGCTCGAGAGTATTTATTTCGACGAGTGTTATTGATCAAGGCGGATTGCTCGTCGGTACGTGCCGTTGTTCGGAAATTTTGTACTACGGGTTTATTTCAGACTGACTAATTGGTTTATAATTATAGTTTGAGGGTTTAATTACGCGGTTAATAGGAAACGAAGACAGTTTACGATCTCGGGGCCATAAAGTCGGAAAGAAGGTTGTAAAAATATCTTACACAGGACGCCAAGAAAATAAAGTAAATTCGACGGGTATATCGGTTACTAATTAACCACCTGCAAACGTGTACCCGGTAATTTAATGCTTCTGAACTTCCATACACCTTCTCCTTCGAGTTTAAACCAAGATATAGTTATTTCGTCCATCGATCAGACGGATTAGAACTTGCCAAAAAATTCTACATAATAGAGGTTATAAAAAGAGCATAAAACTAAGTATAAAACTAAGAAAATTAAAAAAGGGCCCGTGTTGTAATTAACAAAGTTAAGAGGAAGCTTAATTGCCACGGGTAAGAGCAGGAACTGCTAGAGATCGTGATAATTCAGGATGTTGCACCTAGCCAGAGCCGAGGAATAACGCAAATGCAACAGACTCGATGAGCAGAGTATCGTTTAGACGTATCAGAGCCTAATTTCATTCGCGATCACGCCCTTCATATTTGCGTTCGTCATCCGCGCGACTAACCGTGCTCCAATTAACCGTGGTCGCAACAAAATGCCCAAGAGTCGAATTTACCCTGCCAAATATCGAGGCGGATCGTTAAACCTCGTCGCTATCGCGATGGGAACGTGCGTGTCCCGCGGATTAATTAAAACACAGCAGGCTGTTTATGTAAGCGCAAGCGTGACGCGCGCGCGTACTGAATCAACATAGGTGTCGACCCGTTATACAATCCGTGGCGTAACAAGCCAAGCAATTACGAGGCTTTCAAGTCGCCGCGAATTATGCCAGTCCATCGTTCCGTGTACACCTAGCCGATGGATCCAGCCCGTTTTCCCGGGCTTATCGACCTCGAACGCGAAACAACGATCCTCCGACACGCGACGGTGGAACGGAAAAATGGACGTTGGCTCGACGATGACACCTCTTCCAGGCTAGAACAATGACGCGCGCGGAGGTTAGCGATTTTCACGAAGGGTGGGTTTGCAACGATCGAACTCGTTGGTTTGCAGTCGGGTCAAGAGGGTTCGAGCGAGGTTGCAATGGGATATCGATTATCCGAGCCATGGGGTATATCTGTTTGCGATGTAATCCGATAATTTCTGCTGTTTGGCAAACGATGTTTTCGTTCGCCAAATGTAAAGGCTGTTGATTACACGAGCAAACATGGCCACGTTGAACGATAGATATAGCATAAAACATAACACAGACTCCCACAGGCTACTCCATCCACCTACCCGCCTGTACTCGAATATAACATCGTTCTCTCCAGACCTATCCCCATGAAACGTAGAATCGATAGACACCTCATCAGACTCGATACAAAATTTCCTCCTCGATTCAACGATATCCCTCTCAGACTACTGATAGGACTGGTTGGATTCAGGTGTCCCCTAAGAACACGCTCGGTACAGCCAGCTCGAGGCACGAGCCTAGCGCGCCACTGAGAGACTCGATCCGATCCGGCTCTCGATCCAATCGGTCGCGCGGCTCTCGCCGACTTTCACTCGGCGTCCGTTGATCGGCGGCCGTCGAAGGAGCGGGCAAAGCGGAAGGCAGAAGAGACGGGACGCAAGGTGAAACGCGGTGTCCCTCTCCGTCTCTGGTCCCGGGTTGACTGACCTCGAAAGCGCGAGACAGGAGGTAGCCGGGCCGAGCCCGCGTGAAGCAGAAGGAGCGTGTCGGCGACGACGACGGCGACGGCCACGACGACGACGAGCGCGACGAGGAGTGGCCGAGAAGAAGAAGAGCAAATTGGTGCTCCCAGTAGCAGGGGCCCATGAGCGGGATAGAGGAGAAGCTGCGCGGCGTGACGAAGCGCGCCAGCAGGCACGGGCCGCGTGCAGCCGGGCCAGTCGGCTCCGATTGGTCCGCTGCGGGCGGCCCGAGTGGTGGGGCGAGGGGCCCGGCCCCGGCGACCCCCTCCACCTCGCAGGCCGCGTTCAACCGGCCCCAGGAGGCCGCGGGACCGACCAGGCGCCAGTCCTCGCGGGACACCGGCGACGCGACCGGCCAACAGGCCCCACCCGAACACGGCGAGCTCCTTTTCAAGGTCCTGCCCTCTCTCCTGATACTCTAC
The DNA here is from genome assembly GCA_002201625.1 of Euglossa dilemma. NCBI lineage: Eukaryota > Metazoa > Arthropoda > Insecta > Hymenoptera > Apidae > Euglossa > Euglossa dilemma. Next base: position 7,310,994 of record NIJG01000161.1, read on the forward strand.
AGCTTCCCGCCTGCGAGCCGGTTCCCGAGAACCTCTTCGCCAGCGGCTCGCTTTCCTCGCGTTCTCGCGCGTACGACCGGAATGCAAGGGAGGAGTCTCTTCTTTGTTCTTTGCAATCGAATCACGCGTTTGCTATCCTCGCCGAGCCACGGAATCACGTATCACGGGCGTTATTTTTCTAACAGCTTGCCAAGATGCTGATACGCGAGAGGTCAACGGTGATGTGGGCTGGGAATGTCGTAGGTGGCAGTCTGATTTCGGATTGGCACGGAATCTCGGTTTCCGCGATGGAAGCTCCGTAATCCACGTCGTACGCGTGAAATCGTGAGCTCTAATTGCTCCAAAATTGGATTCTCTCGGTCTTCGCAACGAGGTATCGCAATTGCGAACTAATATTATGCATATCCGTTTCCAAACGCATCCGTAAATTAAACAGTTAACTTATAGGTTTATGAATCCTTTTGCTTCGCGATATACCTATAAAGATTTTCCACTCTAAATTGTCGAATAGAAACTGCGATCTTCTCGGTAATTTTATCCTTCGTACAGCCAGCCATTTTGGAAAATTCACTAAACGCTGTTCTAGTCTAAATACCGGTTCGTGGAAACAACTAGTCTCGCCGTTTCTTTCCAGTCGCCCTTCTACAACTTAATTAAGACATACCGCGAATAGACCATATTTTACAAGCGTGATTTACGACTAATCGAGAACGATCATTTGCGGTTGTTAATCAGGAATAGGCGATTCCGTAGACATAGAAATCGCAATGGAAATACGTATACGCGCTGGTACGTGGGTACAGCATTGCGTCCAGTTGGAGCATAGATCTCGCTGGATCTCGATCGGTGGAAACGATATATACGATACCTCGTTAATTACATGTTCAGTTTCTACGAATAAGATAGACGCGTGAATGCGTTTGGACACGGACCCGTTGCGTGATCCACTTCGATCTTAGTCCCGACTGGTTTTCGTCGAATAATCCGGAAAGTGCTACTGGTCTTAACGACCGAGAGGATTAATAATTATACCTCGTTTACATATATTTGCCGATTCGAGGAAAATTATTGGAATTACGAGCCTCGTTCTAGTTTCAATCCGACTGGTATAATTTTAAAGACCGAGAAGAAATTTGATCGAATAACGGGCATGAATTTACGATCCTTGGATACTGATTATTTCCCTGAACGATTTCTCGGGCATTTTCACAGAGAATTTTCACTAAACACACAGGTGATGCTACTCGGCGACAGTGGCGTCGGGAAAACCTGCCTCCTAACTCGGTTCAGAGACGGCAGGTTCCTGTCTGGCAACTATATAACCACCGTGGGCATTGATTTTAGGGTGAGATAATCTAAATCCTCTCGAGGAATGTCGCGGACGAAAATAAATCTATTTTAAGAGCGCAAAGAAACGTTTCATCCAGGCTGGATATAGATGGCAAAAAAATACCGAGTGGCTGTTATGAAATTGGCATAGACGAGAGGATCGCTTATTGAACGGGCATATGAATGGTTTCTGTGTTTCAGAACAAAGTGGTCGTCGTTGATGATACGTCTATCAAGCTCCAGATATGGGACACGGCCGGCCAAGAAAGATTTCGAAGCGTGACGCATGCCTATTACAGAGATGCTCATGGTAATTATGTTTTTCTCATAAGTTTCTGCACGAAGTAAGAAAAAATTAGTAAAATTGTTGGTTAGTTGCAGCAAAAAAAGAAGCAAAAGTTACGAGATCGAAACGAAATTTATAATAGAAACTAACAGTATAGTTGTAATAATAAAATGAATATGTTTCATAGTACATCGGACACGAAACGAACAATTGGAAATGCTATTTTACGCGCGAATCGGATAATTTACACGCGTAATAATAATTTACTATTTAATTTACATAATTTACACATTCATACCTCTTCCAATCCCCACGAGCAGCTGTATAAAAATCGGAAGCACGAATTGCGTAAATTAAGAGGCTTTTTTCAAACGTAATTCACAGCGGACAAGTTTTCGTTTGCCACGCGCAATCAACCTTTCATTTACGAACAGCTCTGCGTCCAGTAATCACGAGACAAGGCGATAGCGAAATTGCTGGTTTGATAGACTTGTCTGAGACAGGAATAAAGGACAATAACTGACAATTCATTGCGTGGCATAAATTAGCGGCTTCTCTGCTGCGACTATGATTGCATTGCAATAACAGCGCTCGCCGTGTGTCCGCGCTTAAACTTCCATTTTAACGGCCCCGTCCTGGCAATTGTAGCCGTACCATTCTAATCGAACTTAATTATATTTCCGCGTAATTTATTACAATCCCATGAAAGCGAATTCCAGTCATTTCGTAATTCTATTTATCGCGAGTGTTTACCGCGATCGACATTTCCAATAAATTCGCGCTGACATTCCCGCTGCGAGAAGGCAACTTACCTAACTCGATGGATTATCGTCAATTATCACGTTTTTGCTAAACCAACGGCCAATGGAAAATGACACGACGCAAAAGTGAAAAAGTCCGTGTGCCAGATAATCGAAATGCTTATGAAGTTTTTCACGTAACCGGTAAATACGAGGGGCAAAAAATCGCGAACTTTGAACAAACTGGATATTATGTAAATTGTGTTATACAATGCGATATCGCGCATAACTGCATTACAAGTATGCAGAAACGATTTCTTCGCCGGAAAATGCCAGATGAAAGTTCGCCTATCGTGCTCGACGCGCTTTTTCGAATCGGCAAAGCGAAACTGCTTTTTCAAAAAAAAAAAACGGAAAAAATACGGGTGCCAATCGATAAGGGGAACCTTTTCGAGCTTCGAGAGCATCGCAAGTTTCGCGCGTTCTTTATACCGTTCGTAGAAAACTTGCAAAGCTCCGAGATGTGCCGTAAAGGATGAGAAAATGTCTGACAGACCTTCGGATCCTTTTTTTCATGGAACTCGCTGCCAGGAATTGCTCCATCATCGGAACTTCGCTCGACGTCTTTCCCTCTGACAATATTTTTCGACCGCGTCGCACAGAGGCGCCGTGAAAACGAACGGAGACTCGAGGCGGGCGTTAATTTTGGAAAGCTACTTAAGCGAATTCGAGGCAAAGGAAGCCAGGAAGGAAACGTAGCGTTCGCCGTAGGGAGTCGGCCATTGTTTGCGCGGAGAAACCCTCTTTCACCGGAGACGCGGCCACGACAATAGTTGCACGTTTCAAAGGCTTGCTAACAATTACGCCACGGAGACACTTCGACAATGGTGTCTCCATCGTCGGATATTACCCGAACGACCAAGCTTTCGCCCTGTGAGCTTTAACCCGCGATAGAACGCTCGTGGAAAAACAATCTTTCGAACCGGCAAAGAGGAGGAACCCTTGGGTCGAGTTTGATAACTAATGGAAATTCAAAGTGAAACGAACGCGAACGCTGTGTACTGGATCGACGTAAAAAATGAAGTCAAAGCGGTGTAACGAAGTTTTTTCTTTGATTGCACTTTTTGACGGACACGCGAGGTATCGCGGAAATTGTTAATCCTCCCTTTTGGCCGATGAAATATCAACGTGTCTTTTAATCTTCGCTGTTGATTGGATCGACAATTTCGTTCGGACAATTCCATCTCGTTCTTCAATTTCGTTCCGACGTATTTCGTTTCTTTATATTCCACGTAGTTTAACGATGAGAGGTAAAGCAAACGACGAAAGGTTCCAGATTGACTATCCCAGCGATTTGCAATGTTTTTTATTTCATAACACGCGTAGATTGACTATTAAAATCCCGCGACACACCAAAGGGTATATTTCTTATGAATGTGACGCAAAAACAGCTGTTGCTGCGTCGAGTACTGTCATTTTTATATTCGACAATTCCAAGGAAAAAAGAGACCTGTAAATCCAGTTAAACGGTCGGTCGTGTCTTTTAGAAATTCCCACGGCACGCTGAAAAATTAAAGGATGCATTAGTATGCCGCGACGTACGGGTTGAAACATACGAGAGTACGCGAAATTCGTTAACATCAAGAGCAAAATGGCGACTGCCTGAATTCAGCGTTGTCCTTTCCATGCAAAACAGCTCTCGTAATTAAAGTCTTATCTCCTAGACAAAGCTACCAAAAATCATCTGAAATTTCATGCAGCAATTTCCTCTGTGAAAGGAACGGGAATTGTATTTACAGGAAAACCAACGCGGACAGCTCTACATTGTAACCCTGTCACGTTTGCGATTCGTTTGAAACGTAATCGAACAAAAGGAAATTGCGTATGCCAATGAAAACACGGGATCAAAAGAATATTCCACGGAGAAGATCGGAATGACAAGGTGTACGGCGAATTGCTTCCGAAATTTTCCGCGAGTCGCTGCAGAGAACAAAGGACGGGACACGCTTCATTTTCTCATTCTCAATTTGTCTACCCTGAAAATCTCGTTTCCCTAGACGATGGCGAAAGAGTGACAGACATGAACGCGTGTAAATTTCACTGGCCAATGAAAAAGGGCCGAACAAACGGACCGTTCTATGAACAACGTCACGCAGAAACTTTTGTCTTCGCGTGTCTATGAATTACTAGAATCGGAGCCGGTTGCACAACGATCGTTATTGGTTTCAGCTCTTTTATTGCTGTACGACGTGACGAACAAGACGAGTTACGACAACATCAGAGCCTGGCTGAGCGAAATCCGGGAACACGCGAACGAGGACGTGGTGATCATGCTGCTGGGTGAGTTTCGATTATTTGCATTCGAAGAGTCGCGATGGAAAAACGGTGAAAAGGGAAAGAGCCACGGAGCTTTCTTTGTCGTCCCGTTCCCGAGAAAGTTGTCACGATGATCGATAAGTCGACTGGTTTTTGCATAGTTTCGACAAGTTTCTTGCTTTCGTAGAAAGTCGTGAAAGACATTCCAGGAAGAGCAGCGTCGCGCGCGAGACTCGTTAATCGGGATCCGTTTGCTTGGCTCGATTGGATAATTAGTCAATTCTCTCGTGCCTCGAAAGATCGTGCGGATACCCTCTCTTCGTATCTCATATTACATGGTATTATTTTTATACCTCATCACGAGGCAACAAAGTTATGTTGTCTACATCTTTGCGAGGAGCTTACGAACCAATTGCAAATCTCAAATTAATTCTTTAATTCTATATTTAAAAATCTTCGTCTGACATCTATCAAAGGAGAAAGAAAATTATCATTGCATAGGTATTTTTATACCTAGATAAACGAAATAGAAAGTGTCTCGTGATCAGTTAAAAAATGTATGCCTCTACGAAGCTATATCTTTGCGAGGAGCTTACGAACCAATTGCGAATCTCAAATTAATTCTTTAATTCTATATTTAAAAATCTTCGTCTAACATCTATCAAAGGAGAAAGAAAATTATCATTACATAGGTATTTTTATATCTAGATAAACGAAATGTAAGGTGTTACGTGATCAGTTAAAAATGTATGTCTCTACGCGGATTAAATCAATTCGCGTTGAACAAACGTTTGAAACTATGACCAGTTTTCATTAAACCGACATTGCTGACAAATTGAAACGAATGGTTTTAGGTAACAAGTCCGACTGTGGAACGGAACGAGTAGTGAAGAAGGAAGACGGCAAACGGTTGGCGCAAGAGTACAAAGTCCCCTTTATGGAAACCTCGGCTAAAACCGGCCTGAACGTTGAATTGGCCTTCTTGGCCGTCGCTAGGTACTTCTGAATCCTACCATCGATCATCGCCGGCCTATCATCTGTTATTACCAGGCGACGATAAAATAAGAAAAATCGAATCGCGGGGCCCTAAGCCAGGATGAAGGCCTTAAAGGCTGCACCGTGTAACTGTTTAGGCACGACCAGGAAGCTTGCCACGATAACCGAGTGTGATTTTCTTCGATTTCAGGGACCTGAAGGCGAAAAAGGGCAACGACCCGGACGACACGAAATTCAACGTGCAGGACTACGTTCGTCAGCAATCGCAACGAAATTCCTGCTTCAACTCCAATTGCCTGACAACCTGAATTGCGCAACAACCTTACGCGCACAGTCCCCTGCAATAGATCGAACGAATGGTGGAACACGAACCGGAACTGGTTGGCCATCAGGATGGCGCGAAACTATCGCAGGCGTTCAACAATTCGTCCCCGTGATTCAGAAGTAAAATCGTTGAAGCGTTGCCTCGTCGAATTCGTCGAAGATCGATTTCCGCAGCTTGCGCGGCTCGTTGGCGGGAAATTTGAACGCGTCGCTACTTGGCGGGAGATCGTGACGCCATCGCGTTCGAGAAATGTATACTTACGTGCTATCGAAAGTATAACTTGTAAGTTTCGCAGAAATTCCAGATCATCGAACCGATGTTTCGTTCCACCAAACGAGTACCTTTGTTGAGATATTAACGGCAAACAAATATAAATATATATATATATATATAACACATATGGATAGGAAGTCGATATTTTTGAAAGAGATCGATAGGAAACTCTTGTTGACGATACGTGTATAGAAATTTATTTATCGATGGTTACTCCTGTACTGTACATTTATGTGAATAGCTGACGCGGGATAGAGATCTGCGAGATATAATATAGAATTTAGGGAATGTCTCGATGGTTCTAATTTGCACGCTGTATATGATTGTTCGGCCGTGAAAAGAAGAAATGGAGAAAAGTGGAGAATGTTGAGAAAATATTACATTCCATTCGATATCGGAAAGATTAACGAGATGTTCACGTGAAAGCTCATCATGTACCAAGTAGATTTACGATTTTAGAATAATCGTCGTGTAGGAGAGCTTTCCGAAAAATATTCCATAGCTGCCATATGTACAACACGTTTTACGAGAACGCCCGATAATTTTTTCGTTAATATGCTTATTCTCGTAGTTGAAGCACGGATCGGTCAAGTATTTCAGTCGAAATTGCATATATACACGTAGAAGGCGTACTTATAAGTCTTTTAATCTTTATTATTATTCCGATCGATAATAATCGATAAGTTTTCTGTAATCGCGTTTTATTTCTAAATTTCATCCCGTTTCGTTTCGTTTTACGATAAGACGAGACTCGTGTGCGCGTAATCGTGTAGTTCGTCGCGACTGGTTACATTAGTCACGTGACCAGATCTGGTTTATAACGTCTTTTCTATGTAGTGGCCCTATATAACTATATAACACGATATTTTCGATCGGCCCGATTTACATTCGAAGCTTTTGGATTTTTTATACCGTATTACTTTTATAATCGCACGATGATAATTTGCTACTGATATCTCAAAAATTAGAGGAACGTCGGACGTTTGGTTCTGTTAAATCGCGGTTACCGGACGATTCGTTGCGAACGATAACGGGAAATGAAACGAAATGTAACCGTGTACATTACCCGCAATTATATATACAATGTATCTCATTAACGTGTACAAACGACGAACAGTTACATGTTAAATGTATATTGAGAAATATATATAAAATAAACGACCACTCGACCAACTACATAATTATTGTCTTTTGACTTACCACCATTATCTACGTTCCCTCCTTTTATTCGCTGCCAACATCCTGCAGAAATTTTCGAAACGATTCGGCATTATGTATTCGTTTCTCATGCTGAGATATCTGTTCCCTTATCATTAAACATATATATTCCGCACATTCGACACTCGCGAAACGCGATAACGTTAAATTAATAAATATTTTAGTATAAAGTTGAGAGTGCTTCTACCCGACGCGCGCTCCTCTCTTCTAACTCGTTCCTTGAACGTCAGGAACGTGTTGAAACGGACCGCTCGGTCTCAGTTTCAAATGTCGACGTACAAACAAAACGCTGCGTCCCTAACCTGCTTCTGAGAAGCGCGTTTCGTTGGCAGGCAGAACACCTAGCTGGTATCCTGCGAGGAAGAGTTAAAAGCGTGTACGTCCGTGATGGACGAGGTGGTGGAGTTGGAAAAGATGGAAAACGTGTGTAGACTCTGCCTCTCCACCGACGAGCCAAAATCGTCGGTGTTTGGAACGCAAAATGCTCCGATATCATTGGCCAGTAAGATACAAGCTTGTCTGTCGATTCAGGTGCGTGAGAGATGTTTTTATTCAGCAACTTCTATTCTTTCGAGTATTTTTTCTTCGTTGCGTATGTTTATACTTTTCGCAATTTGATTGTGCGATGATGAGGGTGCATTGAGGTTAGGTCTATGCTAGATCATATATGAGGTCAAAAACATTGATGAGGCTGATTATAAGCGTTCTGTTCGCTGTTTATTATTATTTCTTACTATCAGACAGGAAAATACTAAGCAGAATATGTTTCATAGAGCAGTAATATTCTTAAAGGAACCTGACTCTTATTCAAATTTTAAAGCATGCAAATTTTTATCGGGTTTCTACACCTTCTAGATTTTAACTACGGACAAATTATCAACGCAAATATGCGCGCAATGCGTTAAAAACATTAATCAGTGGCATGATTACAAGGAATCGTGTTTGCGTTCCCAAGACAAATTACAACAATGGTTGCAACGTCATCTACAGTCGAGTCCAATGGTGAGTATACGTGCTCTGTTAATTCTATTGGTGTAATATAATATGTTCAGTTGTAATTACATGTATTAATCTCATTCGTTATAGGTTGTGACTATTAAAGATGAACCTGTTGATTTGGACTTTTGTGAAGACAATGTTGAGATCATTTCTGAATCTGCCACTGATTCAGATCTGGTAGGTACTATATGCTCCAAAATATGGAATTGAAAATTAAGATATATTAAGTATACGTTTTATTTTGTAGGAAGCTACTAATGTCGATGACAGTGCAAATAATGTAGCAAATAATGTGCAAGAATTGACTGATGACGAAGTAATTTTAGATAAAGGTGAACCATCTTTAACGAAGAATTTGGATATATCTGTAAAATCTGAACCACAAGAGGACTATGATACAGACTGTACTATAGAAATAGAATCTGTTACTGGTAGTGAACTTGTACTGAATCCTCTTTCAAACACAGAGGATAGAGTAATGGAAGCTGATTCTACCCAAAAGTCCAGTGCATCCACATCGGCAAGTAAGAAAAAGACAAGAAGAGGACCACACACGCATTTTAGAGGTGCGCGTGTTTTCAAGCAGAAATGTATGCACTGCCAAATTAATCTGCATTCTAAGTATTCTTATGCGAAGCATATGGAAAGATTTCACAGTGATAAACAGAATGGTAGTGCTCATAAGGTGGAACTAGAAGATGACGAAGAGCTTGTCGAAGATTTGGAAGAGGAATTAATGAGCATGGAAAAGGATGCTCCGTTAACACAAGTACAGCAAAATATTATCAGTCAGTTGAAAACGTTCTCGTGTTACTCTTGTCAACAAACTTTTAACGATCGTAGAAGCACACTTTCACATATTCGTCAACACATGCCCGATCTGAGGCCGTATACGTGTATCGCGTGTTTGACAGAATTCCCAGATCGATCAATGTACAAGTCGCATTGCGGAGCATCGTTCGAGTGTGCAATGAAGATTGCACTAGTTATACCGAAGCAAGGCGAGGAAAGGTACTTCACGTGTAATATGTGTTTGCGTTCGATGCAGAACAGGAAGCAGTTGCTTACCCATCTGTCGAGACATTCGGATAAGCAATACGAGGAACTAATATCTCCGTCACGATCTCCTCCCAAACTAAAACCAGTAACTCCTCTACCACCTGTTAAGAAAGAAGTAATAAGAAAGTCATTAGAAGAATGCATGAATATACCCAATCCTTATAAAAATGGCGATCCTGCGCATAATCATGTATGTGACTTGTGTGGTATGATCTACAGGTACAGGCCCAACATGTTGAAACATAGAGATTTGTGTCAACGTTTATCAGCCGAAGTCAGAACATCCTACAGGTGTATTCACTGCGGTATGACGTACCTCGTATTTAAAAAGTTTCATACTCATATCACGCTCGATCACAAGAAAAAAGATTTTACGTGTACTTATTGCGGCAGTAAATTCAGATCTCCTAGCGATTACTTGGATCATCATGAAGCACATCGGTTGGCTCGTTGTAAAAATCATCCCGACTCGAATAATGTTTCAATAAAGCCTATACAGAATATTTCGACACCTATCAAGGACTGGGATACGTTCGAAGCCGAAGTGAACACGGGCAAACTATCAGATAGCAATCAGTATAGTTGTGCTCTTTGCAATCTGGAATTTGCGACTAGGGCTGAACTGACGGAACATAGGAATCTTCATTTGAAAGTAAAGATCTACTCTTGTGTCATATGTCGCAGTATGTTCAGCAGTGCCGGTGCTTTAGAGATTCACATGAAAGATCATGGTATAGAAGATCCGAACGAAAGAAACGCAAACATTTCATGCGTCGAGTACGGTACGGTGGAAGACGATTCGCTAGATTCAAGTTCATTAAATCTAAGCGCCACTTCGGATCCTGGTACGAAAAAGAACGATTGTGACCTATGCGGTAAAGCATTTTCAAATACCGCGAATCTTAAGAGGCATATAAGAAACGTCCACAGTGTCAATAAGTATAGCTGTCCTAATTGTTCAAGAATGTTCAAGACTAAAGAAATACGTGATCGACACATTATCATTGACCACGCAAAGCCTCAGAAAACTATGCTTCGGTGTCCACAGTGTCCAAAGACTTTCGTCTTCCAAGGTAACCTAGATCTCCACTTTCAGACTATTCATGGTGAGAAATCGTACGGTGGTCACAAATGCGACATTTGTGGCAAAGAATTTGTAGAGGAAGCATCCCTAAAGATACACAGGAGTTGGCACAATCGAGCAAACTCTCGGTTGAGCTTGAAATTCATGAAGAAAGAGGACCAAACGCCGTCGAAACAAGATGTATCGTTACATGGAAATGCAGGTCGACCAGCTAGGGCACGAAAGTCTTATCCGAACTCGCCTCCTGTAAAACCTGATAGTGGTAATTTCCAATGTCAGGTTTGCAGTGACAAGTTCAACGACGTGACAGAACTGAGAACACACTTATGGGATGTACATTGTGCTCGCAACAAAACCGAGAAAAACTTTGCGGACGATGAATTCCAATGCGAGATTTGCACGAACGTTTTCCCTGACAAGCAAACGTTGGACGTGCACATGCAATGGCACAATGCTCATCCTATTCTCACTGACATCCAGAAGCCCAATTTCCCTTGCGAGATTTGCGGCAAACTTTATAGTTCCAAAAAAGTATTGTCAAGACACAAAAAGCTTCACAAAGCTACAACAGTGGCGTCCATGAAGTTCCAGGTTACTAACAAAAATCAGGTGCTGTGCAACATTTGCCACAAAGTATTCAACAGTAACCAGTCGCTGCAACGTCACAAATTAAACCTGCACGGCAACATATTCCTTGAACGACCTCAAGTGACCTACAATAACGCGAGAAAGGTGTATCAAGAGGAGACTAAGTCGAAAAAGATAAAGTTAGAAGAAGACGATAAGAAAACGCCGTTCGCTATGGACGCTTTGACTGCAGGCAAAAAGTCCGTCATGTGCCATGTTTGTAGAAAGTTCTTCGCGAACATGAGCGTATTGTATAAACACAAACAGTTGGTACACAAAAGTCACACGGTGAAGAATACAGCAAAGGCATTCGCGGTGGAGTGTATACCGATGCCGACCACCGATGGTAAAGTCTCCTGTAACGTTTGTCACAAGAAGTTCTCCGGTGTGCCGAATCTTCGGCAACATTTCACTGTAAAACACAAAAATGCGCCTCCGAAGTTCGCTTGCCCCATAGACGGTTGCAAGCTCATGTTCCCCACGCCGCTGACGCTGAAGAACCACGAGTTGTCGCACACCAGCACGATTTTCAGTTGTACCCTGTGCGACAGACACGTGTTCAGCAGGCCGGCAATGTCGAATCACATGCTAACAGTGCACAACACAGTCTACGACGCCGAGAGCAGCAAGAACTTTCACAGAGAGATGGATTTGTCGACGTACATGGTGGAGGGCGCGGTAGACGCGACTTGTCCTCGATGCAAGATCAAGTATCCGAACAACAGGGCCATGAAGATTCACTATTTTAAGTTCCACGAGGGCACGGATCAGTAGAATTGCATATCTTACCATGTTTGATGGCGTTTTCGAGGATTTAAACGGAACATATAGGCGTTTAAGATTTTGACAATTTAGCTCTACGGGCAGAATGATTCGAATGAGTCGAACGAACGCTGCCTTACACATTTTTTACCGAGTCACGAAGTCGCGTGTTACTCTTATCGACCAACGATGACGCTGACGATGACGGTGACGTTCGTAAGAGTTCAAGGAATACCTGGTATTTCCTAACGTTTTTTTTTTCGTTTCAGTGTAAATGATACAAATACACTTTGGCCGGTTCTGTTTTTCTTTAGTTGCTGCAGGAATTTACCTGCTACCTACTCAGAATCAGGCCACAGTGATAAGCTCTGTAAATAACGCCCACTATTATTATAGAGGAACCAAGAAACTATACGGGAGAAAGAGTTGATATATTTCTTCGTTCGATGTTTTTACCAGAGTTACAGTTTTTGAGGATGACTCTTATATTTATCCACCGCGATATCAGTTTCCTTCTAGTTGACGGTGATCACTCGGAGAACATTGTGAAATAATGATGGCACTTCCAGGCGCGTTTCGAATCGACTGTTCACGATTGTTAATTTTTTCTTAAATCAGGGTAATTAATTTGAACGAAGTTTGGGATAATTGATTGAAATTGTTGAAATTCTCGGTTCGCCAGAATATAGTCTTGGATCGTTGATTTGAAACGCGTCGATCAAAGTGTAGCATTTAACAAAGAAATGAAAGATCCTTCGCGAGTTTTACCGCACGAGGCATATTTATCCAATGTATCCTATCATTTTCCTCTGGTTTTTTTTTTTTTGTTTTTGTTATCGAGTAACGAAGCTAATTTTCATCGCGATCTGGTCGGACGCATTTACGTGGCATCTGGAGAATTGTTCATTCCTAAAAGATGGACTCTGTACAGTGCAAATGAGGGATCGATGTCTTTTGTAACAATGTGGTTTACAAGAAAAGGGATAATGAATCGTGGGGGATGTATGATCGACAAACGAAGGCAGACGTTGCACCTTGATTTATCGGAACTGCTGTTTTCTGGACGTTGAAATGCAGAACTCTGCTATTTTAGATTTTATTATTAAAAGCATATTTGCAATGTATAAGCTGTAGCGTTTTTTGCATATAGTGAACAAATAAAGGGAGAACTAATAAGCGTAGATCCTCGATTTTTCAAGAAATCACTCAACGTTGTCCCTCTTCACGAGACGACGCCCATGCAAGGATGTTGTACGAATTTTCTAATCATTGTTTTCCACTTTTAATCTGCCCGCAATAATTAGAGGATCATGTTCCTGAGTAATTCATCTCGTGTCTATGGTGATAGTTCCCCTGGTGGCCATCAGAGGGCTACTGTCGATTGATATTTTTGAGTCTTTAACCTTCGTATTCTTTCACGTTGATCGTCGATCCGTTGAATTTGGAAATGGAACATTTTTGTATTATCATGTAATAAAGCAGCTCCCACTTTCGTAGGTCTCTATACGAGCAACCGCATTGGTTATACATTCCTCGTGTATTGGCAGTTATCTCAGCTGTAACATTTTCATCGTGTTACTCTAGATGGCGGCCATTTTGTACAGCAGGCCTAGAGAGAAAGAATCTGACCAGACAAAGACCAGACGTGGACAGCTCGATCGGTTAGAACAGTCAACTTGCGAATGAGAAATATCCAATTTAGAATCACGGTCCAGCAATTTGATTCCTCTTCTATTTGCGCTAAAGCAGGAGGAGGGGAACGATTTGGCTTCTTGGACCGATTTTAGATCAGACTGATATAGATCTTCTGTCCTAGCGTACACTGTACTCATGCACTTGCAACACGTGCCCGTACTAAGTAGCTTCTCTGATAAGACCTCTAGTAGATATAGAAATGTGTACATAATGATTTACCTCGTTTACCAAACCACGATTGTTAGTTAAGTTAGTTAATCGACATGTTAATCGATGATAAGGTCTTTCGAGCAGCCTGCTAATTGTTCTGAACAGTATACATCGATGGTTATTGAATGTAAATTTTATCTTTGCCCGTTAGAAAAAGCGAACGTTTTGTAACTGTTGAGACAAATGAAGGAAATTAAAGTGCTATCCCAAGGAATTTGCACGTCGAACCATTCCGTCTACCGTTAAGTTTCTTACAGCAGATGTTCGAGACGATAATTACCTTCTCGCAATTATCGTTCTATAGAACTACGATAGTTCCGAACTTTTCAGACGTAATTGTATATCCGTAACGAAGGTGCATAGAACCTATATTTCTGTACATGCAGCGTTTTTGTATAGCGTTTTTTTACGTGGATCCTGAAGAAAGACTGAGAAGACGACTACGTTTGATGCATCGAATGTTTTTAAACGATCCAGATTTCGAAGGTACCGCAACGCACCGGGAATATCCGTTATTTACACTATAATTTCTTCCTTTTTCCTCTCCTTTCTTCCCCCTGTTTTTACTTTTTAATCACCGATGCACGCAACGTTTTAACGTTCGGCGAACGACAATGTGGACGTTTTAACATTCACAGCACGACTATGCGAAAAACCGCAGAGTATCATAGACGTGCATAGCGGATACACGTATGTCGCAATTCTGATTTTTTCGCGGATATATTTATATATACGCGCGTGTATATTATATCGATATAGTTACCTCTTCACATGTTAGCGTACCCCTTCGATGAATATATTTTTTCTTCTCTGTCTTTAACGGAATACACCACGGCAAACATCCACGGTGCACGTAATAATTAAATTTAAGAATTATTATAACGCTAAATTTTAAATAAACGACTTTTACAAACACGGTGTCACAAAGGATATACCATTTCTACTGTGAAGAGACGAACTGCGATCTTCGGCGAAGCAATAACGATAGAAAACAGATTGCTATTTTTATTTCCCGAATTGAATACGTTAAAAGCAGAGGTATACATTCGTTCGTTGAGATGATCAGGACGAAGGGAAAGAGGAAAGACAACAGTTACGAATTAGAACGAGAAACATATCTTTGTATAAACAACGGAGAGCATCGAATCACGATCACGCCGTGTCTTCAAGTTCGAACCTCTTTCTTAATCCGGTCTTCAGGCACGCACACGTCGCGAGAATAATAACATCGTTACCGAAGATCACTGACAACGATAATACCGGTAGCACCGTACGCTTTGGCCGGACTGTTTCGCGTTCAGTGGCATTTATGGTGTCATAGACACGCGAATAGCCGGTAAATTACACGCCACGTGCAACGAGTGTGTTCCTTATGCGGTCTTGAACGCAGCCATCCTCGTCCGAAGAAGCTATGCACGTGTGGACACTGGACGAACACGTGCAGTCAGTGTCTTCCAATTGTTGCAAGAATTTTTTTTTCCCCGCGGACCACCTGCGGCATATTTTGAAAGAGGATGCGTTGATTGAACGTCTGGAATCCTCGGAACCAGGACTCGCCGTTCGTATGATGAAATTAATCGCCGGTCGATGTTCGCTTGTTAAGTACCAAGCGCTAGATTGTTAGGATAGCAAGAGCCGCAGCGACGTGCAGAAATTTCTCCCTTAACGGACCACTCGTTTTCTTCTTTCAGAAGTCCACGGTTTAAGGAATCCGACATGCGATGTATCGCTGTTTCGGAAGAATCCTCTGCAGTCGCGCTGTTGGAAACGAAGTTTTAGCACGCGGGGAACAAAGCGATTCTCGGCCGGTCTTTTAGACCTTCTGGGCCCGCTGCAACGATTCGGTATGTCTGTAATTACTCTTCTGAGGCAGCAATAGATAGCTGCTATATTATCATAGAGGACGAGGACGCTATATCGTACTCCGGCTTCGGAAGAAACACGGAAGATCCATTTAGCTGATGACTTTTGCACGCCGCTGTGCACGTTTCTTTTTTTTCTTTATCGTTGTCGATGTTCGTGATAGGAGGGTTAAGGGAATAGTTTGTTCCGATTGCTGTTACATAAAAGGATATATTTTAGGAACTAATTAGCTCTAGCTGTCCGAACGAGTTCCTCCGATGCAATTTGTGTATCGTTGAAATATCCAGCCCCAGGGAGCGAAATTAACGCGTATTAACCGTCGAATTAAATTACGCCATATGACGGGATATCGATTACTTCAGCAGTCCAGATGTCATAATCTAGCCAACCACTGCAGTCGGTTCCTAGGGTCGCAAGTTCGAGCACGGAGTATTTCCGATGAATTTCGAGATTCCTTGGTTTCGTCACGGTTATCCTTGCTGACATTCGCCACGAAGTTTTGCGGCCGAACGAGAAATTGGGTCGTTAACTAGAAACGAATGACATCGAAGCAGGCTAGAAGGTCACGCGGGCTGCTCCATTTCAGTCTTGCAACATAATCACGCACACGTTTCGAGCCTAAACATACACGTGCTGTTTAATAGCTTCGCGATGGCGTAAGAAACACGTCAGATACGTAACACAGATTAGTGTCCAAAGATCTTTGGTAATTATTCACGCTCTTACAGCGTTGTCCTCTGTAGCAGGCTCTCGCCATTCGGGGGTTCGGATAAATCTTCTTAGACTTCGTACCTTCTTTCACTCTTCCGGGCTATCTTTTTCGTTATCCGATGTTTCGGAGTTCTCTTTTAATTATGACACTGGTTTCTCTGTTTATTCTACGCAGATTGAACAGATTTAGGCTTCCAAACCAAATCTTTAACTCCTTATAATTCTTGATATTCTATGTTATTTCCTCGCATCAACGAAGATACGATGGTTAATCAAGAAGGTAATAAGAAGAGAATTTGAATTTTCAAGCAGTTTCTCGATTATAAACCTATTCGGGACGGTTTGAATCGCAAGAGATCGACTCTTGTCAATTTGTCGGTGCGAAGCGAAGGAATTATTTCATAAAATGGCGGCGGATAACCGAGTCAGGGAGATATAGAAGGAAGAAACGATACGCAGGTTAATGATAACTTTTTTGTTCGACGACAAAGCGTGTCGCCGGGTGTCATTTACTTTGACTGCACCGTACAAAGCTATACCCGACTGACTTAGATTCCCTTAATCAAAGACATCGGTATCTGTGACGCCGTTAATTATTCAGCGTGCGAGAGTTAGGTCACACAGGCTGTTCATCGATTGGATTTTTAACTAGCTCGGTTGCTGTACACACGTGGAGTTTCTAATCGCGTATCCAACGCGGTTCGCGTGTCAAGCTCTACCAATTCCGTTTCCCTTCCCCGTCGAGCTGTAATATCCACGCGTTTTCTATCTTCCGCCACGCTGGATCGAGGATCGATCGAACTGCGAGCTTCGTATTTAAGGGTAAAGCTTGTTTCTCGTTTCGCGAAAGAGATCGTCCGTGAAATTCGCTCGATCCGTTCGTCGGAGCGTCGTCACGCACGGTATTGCTCGCAACCGTCTTGTGCGACGCAGCTTTTGTAAATACGGCGTCGCGATGGCGAACGGCCTTCGGGAAGGTTCGGAGGAAGGCAGTTTTTAATCTTCCAAATCGACTTTTACCTATCCGGCCCTCTGCAACGCGATTTACGTGACCAAGAACGTTGAAACGATCATGCAAGCAAGCGCATAGACGACCGAGAGCGATATTTGGTCGAAAGGCGGACCAAAG
Source organism: Euglossa dilemma (assembly GCA_002201625.1). NCBI lineage: Eukaryota > Metazoa > Arthropoda > Insecta > Hymenoptera > Apidae > Euglossa > Euglossa dilemma. The sequence goes on from NIJG01000161.1 coordinate 7,328,616, forward strand.
TTGCAGAGAGCACCGGAGACTACTTTTAACCAAGTTTATATCACGTGATCTATGAATAAAAATTCAATGTTGTTTTGTAAACAGGCATCGAATTGATTTTAATCACCCGACACATGTCCCTTCCAATCCATTGTACTTTGATACTCTGTTGACGGTAATCAGAACGTTTCTCATTGTTCAGGCTTCGAAGAAGATTCAATAGACACCGAACAAGAACACCGATTTTTGAAAAAAGAATTTATATTCTTTTATGTCCAATTTAATTCAAAATCACGCGGATATTTAACGAAACGAGGATGAAAGCGAGGTGTCAAAGTCCAGAGCCTCGAAAAGAAGGTTGTAGAGTCATTATTATCACGATCCATACGCGAAAAGGTCATCGAAATACGCATCGGCTAAAGGAACTCGGGATCCAATGATCCAAGAGTTCGATGGACATCGAATCAGACGAATTCGCGAGTGAAGCTCGAGGTTCTATGAGAAGTTGATCATTCGATACACCAATTTCATTTGTTCGAACGATCTGACTCTGACCGTATCGCGATGGAAACGCCATTATCAATCTGTTTAAAACTAACCTCGATAGCATCATACCTATTCCCATACGAATCAATGAGGAACGTTTTATCTTTCGATAAACTTCCACATCGTCGTAAAGTAATTCATCGTTGCAAGACAAATTATGTGTCGTAACCAACGAAAAAGTTCATCACCCAAGGTCTCTATCTCTCTCTCTTATTCCTCGTTCTCACGACTGAGAAATCGGCCTCTCTATCCTCTATCGAATTGGACGGTAATTCGAAACTATTTCAATTTAAGCGATACCTTTAAATTCCATGCCCGATCCTCGACATCCTTTCTCTTTCGAACCCCACGACGAATTGGAACACGTAAGCCAGCCACCATCCTTGACCCCAGGCGTAATTCCAAAAGAATAATTCCGGCGAATTATACAGTGACGCAATGCCGGACGGGAAACGGGCCTCGAATCTCGGATCGGAGGCGTTTGAACGCGCGATCGATCGCGATCCAGCGTTTTCGAACGCGCGTTTCTCGATTTAGGGAACGTTGACCGCCGCGATTACATCACCGTCGATCCAAACCAGGCGAGAACTGAATGGAAACGGGGCGTCACGGGATCGATGATCCATCGATCAACGCCCGACACGGATCTAGTCGATGGACCGACGTTCGTTTCGCGATGTTCGCCAGCCTTAACCGTTCCCTGTACAATGGCTGGCTCACTTTGCCCGGTAAGATGGTGTAGCTGTTCGAGACTGCTCGATTAATTAGGCGCCCTCGAGTGACACGCCGCTGCCACGACGTTTAATTAATCGATTACGGGTGTCCTGGACCCTCGTCGATTCGACGTGCTTCGACCCTTCGAGGATCCGGCAAAAATTGCCTTCCTGCGGCTGCCAATGGAAATGTTTGGAAATTGCGTTCGAAGTCGATGGAATTACTGGATGGAACAGAAGCTAGGGCGCGTCGCAATCGTTTAGGGAAGAGGATATTTCCAACAATTTACCGATTGAAACGTTTCTTCGTAATTCCACGTGTGCGTGGATTTTTTCCAATTTTTTTTTAGGACGAATCGAAATTAAAACGAAGAAATTTATATATTTTCTATGATCTAGTAACAACCATGCGAGAGATTACTATTACTCTACTACATACGTTATATCACCTTTCATTTTCTTTTATGTCGAATTTAGTTTCTATCATCTTTAACGTAACGCGAAACCGGAAAACATTCGTTTGTTTAAAAAATAAACAGGATTCGCGCCTAATGCAACTCGTTGATTCTTCGTAAGTTCATCGTTTTGATTACAGTTTGACAGCGTATTTTTTACGAACAAAGAAAAAATAACACAATAGTCACGTATGGAATATTGGATATTTAGAATGGATCGTGTGTGATATATTTACATTGTGATTGTATAGGGAAACAATAGTAATTTTTATAATATTAATTTTATTAATTTTATAATATTAATTTTTATAATTATATTTTTATGATATCAAAGGTAAAAGTAATCGTACTTTAGGTAGATGTAATTAACAGTAGGGAAAATATCTTCATTCATGGAACAAGTAGAATTAGTCCTCGATATTAACGGTGGCAACAGCTTCAATGCTGAAAAATATGGAACAGCATTAGATCAGGGTCCCCAATGTGTAACTACTTTATCGTAGTGACATCTAAAAATTGGCATCAACTGTCAAAATGAGCCTAAACGAATTTTAGTAAGAAATCTTCAGAATTTTCAGTAAATTCATCTACATTTGTACTGACATTGCTTCATTTCATACATAAGACATCTAAATTGTGAAAAAATGGAAGAATAATTACAAAACAGTTTCCTCAAAGATATTTTACAATTATACAAACGATAATAGATAAATTACACGGAAAGTTTCCACTGATTTTCAAAACTTGTCATTATGTACCCAAAATACGTCACTAAAATCTAACCAAAGCGAGTAATCCTAATAGAAAATTGTCTTCTCTACACGATTATAATAAAATATCTTAAATCAAATCTGAAATCTAGGATAGACAAGCGAAAATAGGCAAGTGAGTCATGCGCTTCACGACAGCCACACATATCAGACATTGTCATTCGAGAATTGGCATTCCGAAAAGAAAAAGATCTATAGATTCTTGTAATACACGTTCTTTTGAACACAGATATACGAAAAAAACTTTTTTCAAATACGAAATGTAGAAAATAATTGCAAAAAAAGACAACAACATTGCACGACTGCCGACCGTCGCACCTGTCACTTGCTATATCTTGAAAAACCCGCACCAGAAGGGAAAAAAAACTATTAATCCCAGTACAAAACAATACCCTCTACACTGTTAGATGGAAAAAACGCGAGTAAAATCGATAATCTATCAAAGCTAAGAGAAAAACTTCTATTGCGTCGTACGTCACTCACTCACCCCTAATGTTGGATACTATATTTTTAAAAAATCGCATCAGAGTTGAAAAAAAACTATTAATCCCGGTAGAGAGCAATCCCCTCTATACTGTTAGGTGGAAAAAAAGCGAGCAAAATCGATAATCTATCAAAGCTAAGAGAAAAACTTCTATTGCGTCGTACGTCACTGCACCGCTCCACCTGTCACTAGCTTTATTTTCAAAAATTCATGTCAGAATCGAAAAAAACCTATCGATCCCAGTACAGACCAATCCCCTCTACACTGTTCGACGAAAAAAACGCGATTAAAATCGATAATGTATCAAAACTAAGAGGAAAACTCCTATTGCGTCGTACGTCACTGCACCGCCCCACCTGTCACTAGCTATATTTTCGAAAATCCGCAACAGAAATGAAAAAAAACTATTGAACCCAGTAAAAAACAATAGCCTCTATACTGTTAGATGGAAAAAACGCGAGTAAAATCGATAATCTATCAAAGCTAAGAGAAAAACTTATATTGTGTCGTACGTCACTCACTTGCCCCTAATGTTGGATACTATATTTTTAAAAAATCGCATCAGAGTTGAAAAAAAACTATTAATCCCGGTAGAGAGCAATCCCCTCTATACTGTTAGGCGAAAAAAACGAGATCAAAATCGATAATCTATCAAAGCTAAGAGAAAAACTCCTATTGCGTCGTACGTCACTGCACCGCCCCACCTGTCACTACCTATATTTTCGAAAATCCGCAACAGAAATGAAAAAAAACGATTGAACCCAGTAAAAAACAATAGCCTCTATACTGTTAGATGAAAAAAAACGCGATCAAAATCGATAATCTATCAAAAGTAAGACATAAACCACAGTTTCGCAAAACGACTGCCTACCGTCCTGCATGTTAATCGCTATATTTTCATGAAGCTGCTGCAGAATTGAAAAAAAATCTATCTTTACTATCAGGGAACAATTGCTCTACACAACGATAGCAAAATATCCGAGATCAGAGTCGAATTTTAGGATCTACAATCGATAATATTTAAGCGACGTATCACGATTCTTATGATCTTCATACTTGTTACTATATTTAAAAAACAGACGGTTAATACCAAATAAGAACTACAGATTCTACTAGGGAACTGTCAACTCTATACAGTGATAGCAAAAAATTCTAATACGCAGTGGAAATCTGGGACCTACAATCGATACCAAACAAACTAGACAATACGTTTACACGATTTGCACACTTATCACTTTTCTCGCACACACCATGCTAAAATCGTGGAAAACTTCCCAGAACTATTAAAAACCAGCCTTTTCCAAGCTATGTTAACCAACTTTCCTAACCTTGAATCGAAATCTAAGACCTAGAATCCCTTGCACTAACAAATTGCACTCACAGATGGCACTCACACCACTTTATTTCGCACGTACACTTATATCATTTCATATATACAATGTGTATCCTTTCTTCATTCCAAATCTGACATATTACAACTGTACACAATGTTGACAGATAGGTATATTGATCTTGGTAAAGCTCCGTAACCGTTACGAGAATGTTGCAAAAACAACCTACAATTGCAATGGTACAAAATAATAACTGATACTGCTCGTTATTATTCTCTCATACATATTTCACCGATTGCCGTAATTGAAATATCGATCAGTAATAACACTACTTCGCGAAACATATCGTGAAAACATTAAAAGGTTTTAATTTCATGCGGTTGGTTACTCCACCATGTTACCGGTCTGCGCGGATTAGCTTCGACTTAAAGATGGCCGCTGTTTGATCACGCATGCGCCGTTGTGGCGGGAAAATGCTTCATGTTTCAAATAATCATATACTAAAGTATCGATGTAGATTATTATACGATGTCTTTTATATTTATAAATAACAGAAAAGCAAATAGAAATCTGATTCTGATACGAAAATAACAAATTAGATAGTTCCTAATGATAGAAGCGTTATAAATTAATAATATGAAAATCTATATGAAAGTGTTTAACGAGAAAGTGGAGCTTATATATATATAGAAGGGTTTTAAAAACTGAAATAACGTTTCATTTTTTCGTTTATCACTGAAATTTCTGTTAGGTGCCAGCGGATTAGAACCAGTGGAACGGAACCTGTTAAATTTCTTGAAAAAGAAAAGGATTCTATGGGATAAGCTGTTTCTTATAACAATACTTTAAAGAAACTACTAATTGAGGAGGATTATAAATAATTAATTACGGAAAAAGATATCTGTGAAAGATCTATGCGTTATATTAACGTCTCACCTTATACCTTTATTTAAATATTTGTTGCAGTTGCTAGTCGTGTTTTTTAAAAGTATTTATTAAACGTATTTTAAAGAATTGTATAAATGTTCGATTAAAAAAATACGGAAGCAATATTACATATAAAATATATATCTATATCGAAGTTTGTAAATTCGTAAAAATATTAAACGTCAATTTTAGCTTATTTTAGGATGGGTGATGGGTATGGGTATAGGGTCCCTTTCGTTAACGTCACTTTTAACCACTATTCGTTTTTTACTGACTTTAAAAAGTTGTTTTAAACGCTTGTACGTGAAATACCATTGTTACGAGGAAGTAAATGGCTTTCCTGTATCAGAGTATAATAGTACACGTGTAAATTACTATGTATATTGTTATTCTGAATGATACGAAGCGTATATTTGCAATAAACTATGTAATAATTATTGTAAACAGTTTGAGAGCTTTTGAAAAATCGGTTAAGCTCGGGTCGTTCCGGTTAACCGCGCACCTCGGTACCCTCGATTCCAGGAAGGCACTCGCGTCAAGGCCACGCCAATTTTTATTTTATTTTACATTAACATTTTTCTCTTATACCTTTTCGCAAATTTTTGCATATTTTAAGATGGTTGATGGGTTTGAGTTATACGGGGTCCTTCTGGTCAATATCATTTTTTGTCATTATTCCCTTTTTTAACTTTAAAAAGTTGTTTTAAATACTTGTAAGTTAAAAACTATTGTTACGAGGAAGTAAACGTCACTTTTATATATAGAAATAATCGTACATATGTAATTTACTGGATATATTGTTATTGTAAATGATGCAAAGCATATATATGCAATAAACTATTTAATAATTATTATAAAAGGTTCGCGAGTCTTTGAAAAATCGGTTGAGCTCGTTTATGAATTCGTAAAATTTAATACGCGAGTCTTAGCTTAATTTACGATTGTTAATGGGTATGGGATATACGGGGTCTATCTGGTCAATATAATTTTTACCCGCTATTCCCTTTTTTAACTATAAAAAGTTGTTTTAAACGATTAGTACGTGAATAACCATTGTTACGGGGAAGTAAATGGCTTTCCTGTATCAGAGTATAATAGTATACGTGTAAATTACTGTATATATTGGTATTCTAAATGATACGAAGCGTATATTTGCAATAAACTATGTAATAATTATTGTAGACAGTTTGAGAATTTTTGGAAAATCGGTTGAGCTCGGGTCGTTTCGGTTGACCCCCTCTTCAAGGTTAACCGAGGTTTCGTGCAGGCACTCGCGGCAAGGCCACGTCAGTCTTCCCCCGGGCGTCGCGACGCGTACATCTAAACTTTAATTACCTAAATAAACAAATTTAATT
>NIJG01000161.1:7337026-7358779 GCA_002201625.1 Euglossa dilemma
ACGGGTCTCGTTTGCGTAGCCACCTCCACGTGGTGAGACCTGGTAATTGGCATCGTTTGTCAAAGATGTATTTCAATATTCGTCTGAATACATTTTGTTTGGTAAATTTCGGGTTAATTTAATAATTTCATCTTTGACAAACGATGCCAAGCTAAGAGCTACGCAGTACTAGCTCTTCAGTCTAGCTTCTAAAAGGCTACCTTCTGATACCTTGGAGGCTAGGCTCGAATCACATTATTTGTGCACCCTCATTATTCGTTTTAACCTTTTGCACTCGACGATTTTTTTTCTAAAGAAGAGCAGAAATTCACAGATGTTCTTCTATAACACTGACGTTGTCATAAAGAATCATATATAAACACTTTGACTGCCATGATGGTCACATATGACCAGCAACGGTTTCTCCCGTGACGCCACTGTGGTCATGGGTGACCGGAGCTTTTCAACTTTTTACAATTGTAAAAAACTAAATAAAAATCGAGAGTTAGCGTATTTGAATATGGCGGATGTATAGAAGATGCATTGAAATAAAATGTGCCTTATTGAACAATTAAAATTTTTTATTACAACAATAAAGAATAACAAAATGTTAGAATAAATCTTGCATCTAACGGTGCACTCTGTTAAAGCACTCCAAACATAAATGCAGCGCACCAATACAATCCGGACAATAAGTGGTCACCTTCTTGGTCTTATTTTTAGCAATTTTTCACCCAAATAGTTTGGAATTTTTTTTCTAACATTCCCTGCAAAATTTTCGTTCCAGGTACGCTCGTCTTTTTTTTTTTTGCAATTCGTGCCGTAATCTTCGTCGAACCGTTACTAAGGCGCCACGGTGGTCACCCGTGACCACCAGTAAGAGAAACGCTCCATTTGATAAAAATATTGCCTTCTAACATCGATTCATTATTATTTCGCCATTATATGTTTTGAATAATAAAAATAATACCGTGGCGTCCTGGGCAAAACATATGATTTTGGCGAGGCAGTCAAAGGGTTAATAAACACGTAAAATTATTTCATTTCGTTATCTCGCATATTGTTATATTACCTTAAATTTGACATATCAATTAACATGGGTCTTCAAAATTTAATAGCGACTGAGAGTCGCCTCTCCAGGGTTAATCTTGCATCTTCTGCTGTTTCTGCGATTATCCATAGTGACATTCACATCCATTGCAGTTGTCACTGCATTGTATTCGATCACAATTTTTTCGGTATATCTCCTTAAATGCATATAGATTTTTTCATTGCTCTATTCCATTTGCATTCCCGAAAGCGTCCGAGCTTCCTTCAATAATTTTCAAATAATTTTCCAACCACTTTCAGTCGTATTGCCTCCATAATTTTTTTGTTTCGTATTCTCGATTGCTTATTATTATAGCCATGTCATCTAAGTATATTTCATGGTATACAATCATCTATGATTTTGCATTTTGTTAAATAAACATGGATTTTCCATTGGTTGGTGCAAGCCTTCTCTGAATATCACATCAGTAAAGTATTTGTTTTAACGCTTATATTTACTATTTTAATATATTTATATTCTTTCATATGATTCACGCACACCGCCATGAACATAACAATGTTTTCCACGTTGTCCTGCTGTCTTTCTCTCATTTCAATATAATTTTTCGTTATAAGGTTGGAAATTAATTAATTGATTATTAGGAATTCTTTTCTGACGAATTTATTTATTAAGATATATTAGGAGCACGTAATCAGATTTAGTAATATATTCAAATAAAATCAGCGTGTTTTAAGATGTTGGACTCGAAGCTACAGCATGTAACAGGAATACAGAATTTACGAGGAAGTTGTTCCGTCATGCGATAGTCGAAGACAAAAGATGGTTAGAAAAGAAGAGAGTAGCTCTGCCAGTGAAAAATAACAAATTATTCAATTTCTGCGATTAATTCATGAACTTTCATAACTGCATCGCAAATCTGACACCTTGAGCAACATTTTCATGCGAATTTTGTGCACAATTGGCTGCGAATTAGATTGTTATTAATAAATAATTCGATGGCGTACGTGATTTAGAAACAATGACTGGTATGATTGTTCGTAAAAATATTTAATTGCGAACAAACCCAGAAGTAAAATATGAACAAAACTGATATAGGAATATTTTCAAGGATATTGTTTTTGAAATGCGTGCATGAATATTTACAAATTAATTTTCTGAAAGATAGTAATTAATAACAAACTGTTAGTATTTACGGCAACATTTAAAAAATTCCGTGCAATATATATTAATAATTAATTGATTACGAAGAAATTAATATCGAAAGTTATATTCGAAAGTTCGCAAAGGATGTGGCTTTACGATGCAATTATAAAAGTTCATAAATTAATCACAGAAATTGAGTAATTTATTAATTCTCTTTAGTGTTTAATGAAAATTCAATAACATCAGCGCCATCTCTGTTTTTGGACCCGAAGCTCGAGTTCTAGACAAAAATCATAGATGGCGCCATTTTGCTTTGTCCTAGACCTTCAGCTTCTGATTCAAAATAATAGATGGCGCCACTGATATTTGTCCTAGATCTCGTGCTTTATATCCGGAAACAAAAATGGCGCTGACCGTTGTCATTCGAAACTTCATGAAACACTGAATGATTAATGAATTACTCAATTTCTGTGATTAATTTACGAACTTCTATAATTGCATCCTAAAGCCACATCCTTTGCGAATTTTCTAATATACCTTTTCGCATTAAATTCTTCGTAATTAATTAATTATAAATAGTTATTGCACGAGTGTCTGAAATGTTGTCGCAAATACTATTATTATATCGTTGATTACTATCGTTAGCACAATTAATTTACGATCTTCATGCACTCATTATGAAAGTAATGCTCCTGCGCGTGTTCCCATGTTACTTTTGACCATATTTTATTCCTAGTTTTTTTCGTAATTAAATATCTTTACGAACAATCATACCGGCTATTGGCGCTAAATCATGTACGCCTTGGAATAATTATTAATAACAAACTAATTAGCATCCAATTGTGCACAAAAGCAACATAGGAATATTGCTGAAAATGTCAGCTATAAGATGCAGTTATAAAAGTTCATATATTAGTCGTAGGAATCGAGTAACTTGTTAATTTTCAGTGCCGCGGCTACTCTGTCCTTTTCTAAACGGTAGTCTGTCCTTGTCTAACACGTAGCAAGGTTTAAACGACCTTCTTGCTGATTCTATGTTCCTGTTACTTTCTGGAGCTTTTGGACCAAAATCAGAGATGGCGCTCAGAGAGAGGTCGCTAGATTTCTCTATCCTTGTCTATCTCATTGCCAACAATAATTAACGAGATACAGCTGCTGGCATCAGGATCGTTTTGAATTTATTTTACAACGAACAGAATTATCCCCGGTTCCTCGTTTATTTGCACATATACCGTTATGTTAACACGTTGACGCCGGCATGACCCACTGGTGACCCATGCTTGTCTATTCAATGCGCCGGCATGCTAGACTGATCCATGGGGCAGCGTGACCCACCGATGGGCTACGTTTGTATATCAAAAAATGTGTAGCCCAAAATGATATTTTATTTATTTAACACGTTGACGACGGCGCCGATATTCAGAGTTTTCTCTGTGAGGCGGCGCCCGAATTCACGGTCTGCTCCCTGGGATGGCGCAGCGTTAGATTACGCTGATCAACGCAATTTTTGAGCGATAATACTCACTAGGTGATATTTATAGATCTCGACGAGATAAAACTGAATATGAAATCACCTTTTGTCTATCACCCTCAGTTTTTGAGGAAATCGATTTTGCACAAAAATGGCAATTTTGCCACTTTGACCTTCATTTATAACGAAACTACTAAAGCGATAGGATTCCCGTTGGATTCAGTAAATTCCGTGGACTTCAACTAATACATTGATATACTATAGCTTTTCAATAGCAATTTGCATATACCTGTAAATGTTAAGTAAACCTGACGGGACCAGTTTTGGCCCCAATTTTGGAATACTTTATTCCACTTTTCTCAAACAGTAGAGGTTTCACGCGAATTCTCAGCATCACACGCAATTCTGCGAACATTTTTTCATAAAAAACGTTCAGAGCGCGAATCAATAAATTATTCAATTCCGAACAGGAAAAAAAAATGCACATCGAAGATAGTTTTAGAAAGTAGTGTAAGCTTTAGGCGTAAATTATGTTGAGTGCGAGCGGTAATTTTATCGAACATTTATTTGAAGTCAAGAAAAAATTAATAAAAAATATCTCCGGCTGCAGGCAAAACGGAAAGAGCAACGGGGTGGCTTTGTGTGTTTACAAAATCGGAGCGGCGTTACATTCTTAAGTTGGCAACGCTAATTTATTTTTTGTTAGGTTGACAGCCCTGACTTTTTGTTAGGGTGGCAGCCCTGACTTTTTGTTAGGTTTTCAGCCCCGATTTCCTTCTTTGTTTGGTTGGCAGCACTGATTTTTTTGTTGTTAGGATTTCAACCCCGATTTTTTGTTGTAAGGTTGGCAGCACGAATTTTTGTTGTTAGTTTGGCAGCCCTCACTTTTTTTTTTGGTCAGTTTGGCAGCTCCGATTCTTTTTTTAAGTTTTCAGCTCCGATTTGTGTGTGTAAAAAACAAATCCTAACAAAAGAAAAATCCAGTGCTGCCAATCTAACAAAAAAAAATTCAGTGAAGCCAACCTAATAAAAAAAAAAATTCAGTGTTGCCAACCTAACACAGATGATTACTAAGTTTCGGAGTGTAAATAATGTTCTTCCTTTTAATCTTCATTCGTTCTTTTTAGAGCGAAATTTTTATAACTTCTCACACAAAACGTGTTTTAAGCAACACTACGGATAATTTCGATACAATTGCGACAATACGTTTCGATATATTTAGAAAATATAATTTAAAATATCATAGATCTGAGAATAAATACGATTTTACTGTTTAACCGGGTTTAGTTATTTTGCTGCAACCTCCGGGTACTTTTTGAAGTTCAGACCTAAGGTTCGAAAGCTAGTCTGAAGCATCTATTTTATAAACACGTATGTACATGTAACGTATGAACACGATGTGACTATATAATCACGTTTTGTTATTGTCGTGTTTGTATATTTTTTATTTTGTTATTTTACCTATACTTAGGTTCTTGGAACCTTAGTTCATGAATGTACCCTTTGAAACGTCGATCCAGATGAATCGTGATCGATCGAGGCTCGATCTTCTCTTAGCCGAGAGATCTTCCTCGCGATAGCGAGAGGTGTACCGAAGTGTTTGTCACCGTCTCTGATGTGAAGATGATTTTTCGTGGGACGAGAAAGGTTCCCCAGTGGCCGGCGGCGTTCGCACAGAGGGACGCCGGGATGCAAATGCGATCGATTGATCGGTGATTCAATCAAGAAAAAAAATGTCGGTCGCCCGAGGTGGCCGGTTTATTAGCGTCGAAACAGCTTGCGCGTGTCGTAACGACTTTTGTCTGCCTCTGGACCAGTCGCTGATAATTGCGTAATCGCGTTTTCTCGATCAGGTTCCACGCATGCTTCTCGAGGCATTTTAATTTTCAACTGAATTTTACGTTCAGCTGCGCAGGAAATATTTTTTCATTTTTCTTTCAACAAAGAACAATTAGACAGCGGCGTACAGGAGAAATTTTAGAACTTTGCGTCATTAAGAGGCCATTCTAGCGGGAACTTTCGAAAGGATCAAATTTTCCTTCGAGTTTACTTGTAAAATATAGTCTCGAGTATACGTCACTGAATTTTTACATCCGAACTGCTAAAATTAACGAAGTTACAGTTATTCGAAGGACGCGACAATCAGTGTCGTTCTTATCGCAGCTGACGAGCGATTTCGATTATTGCATATTGAATTTCATTGCTGTTTCTTCGGCAATATGGAAGGGAGAGCATCGGGAGATAAACTGAATTTTATTTCACCGTGAAATTTACGTTTAATCCTCCGATTTTGTCCTGTTACACGTCCGCAGCTCGGCGTTATTTTCTTATCTACCTTATATTCGTTCTCGCTCGTATGAAATAAATTATGCAGATATCGCTGAGGACACTTTCGTACGCGGCTGCTTAAAAACCTTGAGTGGCCATGCATTTCTCCGCCATACTTTGGAGTACCCGGTCCTTTCACTCGTGTCGATCTCTCTTTGCGCGACAAAATTTCATTCTACATTTACACACAAAAAGAATCATCCATAAAATTCCCAAAAATAACGAAATCGAGTGGTGCAAATTCGATTTGATTCCGATTTCCATTGAATTCACAGTCGCGTCGATTTCCCGAATTTCCCTCGTTGGTCTGGGCGCGGATATTCGGAGCAGAGAGGGTGTCCGCGCGGAAAAGGGAGCGCGCGGCAGCTTTTCTCCCTCGCGAAGGAAAGTCGATTAGAACGAGTGAACTCGATCCCGTTTTCGCTCTTTCTGCCTTCTCCCTCGCTCCTCTCCTCTCCTCTCCTCTCCGGCCATCTGATACGGTGACAAGGTGAGTGTTGATCAAGCGTGGCGTAAAACGCCGCTTGCGACACTCGCGCGCTTACGTGTCCAGGCCGAAGGCCGGGATCCACGATCGCGATCCATCATTCAACCTTCTCTTCGTCTTCTTTCCTCTTCTTTCCTCTTTCTTTTTCTTCCATCGCGTCGAAGGGCCGCCGGAAAATTCTCTCGGACTCTGCGGGGATATTTTCGACAAAGGGCGGCTCGATAGTTCAAGGTTTATTTACATGGCGTGCTCTGCCCGGCGGAAATTCTCGTCCTCTTTCATTAACATTCCACGTGTCTTTTTCTTTACGCGATACCCGGAGAAATTCACCGAGAGATACTGCAGTTTATCCCGGGATTAAAGCTGCAAGGGAATTTAATTTCTTTCAAGTTCTAGATTCATTCTGATAATCGCCGGGAAATTTGTTTTCAAACTCGATTTTATTATACTGCGAAAACACGGTAACGCGATATAACACTCCCTGTACTATATTAAACTGTAATATTATGTTTCGGAGTTTATCAGGTATCGCGTTGTGAAATTATTAACGAGGACGTTCTTATTGGTCCATGTTTAAATCTAAAAATCAATAAAAAAGCTATACCGCGGTTTGAATACAAATTTTCGAATCTTCGATTAGAAACTCTGCGTTTCCGTCCTGGTCGCTTCGATTCTTCTTTCGTTCCGTTTCTTATTTCAAATTTTTCCTTTAACGTTTACTCTTCTGATTCGGTAGGTACAGTTCGAGGAACGTAGAGTATGTTCGAAATAAAACCGTCTGGGAACTTTGTGAAAATCGAAGATCCCGGGAAAAGCAGAAGATCCGGGGGTAACCTAATCAAGAAACAAGGAACCCCTAACAAGCCACTTTTCCTCGGCTCCGTGGTCCACGAACAGATTCGCGAAAGGAGACGAAAGTATCTGTGAAAAGGCATGTCTGTCGGAGCGCATCTTCTTCGCGAAAATTTCGCAACCGTTTTGTGAGAGAGGATGGTCGATCAAAACGAATCTCGATTACTCTCGCGGCGCGAAGAAAGCCGGCCTAAAGCAGCTTTCCTCGATCGGTAATTGCCGCGGCACGATTCGACCTCGGAGCAAATCGAGTTAGCGCCTCGAGACACGCGAATCGCAGCCGCTCGCAGATTTTCTGACACTCGATAATGCGATCGGCAATTATAACGCGCCCGTAAACCTGGTCACGGTCGACTCTGATACTAATCGAGTTATAGCGGCACCTCGATTATGCGAACTAATCGAGGAACGTGGGTGGAGCAACGAGGGATCAGGAATTTCGGGCAATAAAGCATCTACGATTGCAAACATGGATCAAACAATCTTGTTTCCGTTATTTTTAATAATTAGGTCAGCCCATAAATTTGTCCCGCTGCACTATTTAGATTGTTCATCGCATTTTATAAACTGTATCGATGATTAACGCATATGTCAACGAAATTAATCGAGGAACGTGGATGGAGCAACGAGGGATGAGGAATTTCGGGTAATAAAGCATCTACGATTGCAAACATGGATCAAACAATCTTGTTTCCGTTATTTTTAATAATTAGGTCAGCCCATAAGTTCGTTCTGTCGGGCTATTCACATTTTTCGTCGCATTTAATAAATTATATCGATGATTAACGTCTTTGTCAACGAAAGTAATAGAGGAACGTGGGTGGAGCAACGAGGGATCAGGAATTTCGGGCAATAAAGCATCTGCGATTGCAAACATGGATCAAACAATCTTTTTTCATTTCTTTTTAATTATTAGGTAATTCCATAAGTTCGTTTCCATGGCGATATTTAGATTTTTCATCGCATTTTATAAAGTATATCGATAATTAACGCCTTTGCCAACGAAATAGGATGAAGTCGTAGAACAAATGGGCGACTACGTTCTTTCTTAATATTTAAACGTTTATTCGACATGGAATTTTAATTAAAAGTGTAAGAGTTCGGCACGAACCTATGGAATGACCTAATATTTTACCCAGAACCACTTTATTTGTTGATTACATTATTGATCATGCGCTAGCACCGGTAATTTGCACGTGATTACTTTAGATCTCGATGTATCTAAGAACGTACGTATTAATTTCGCAATTTCGCGTTTTTCTCTGGCATCGAGATTCCACCAAACAGACTCGCATCCACCGTTGCAAATTTCATCGTGATATTTACGCAGAGAATACGGATGATTCGGAAATCTAGCTCGGCAGGTATCTGCCATTTTAAATTGCAACGAAAATGCGTTTGGATACCAGAGAATTCGGACGAGTATCGGGGTTCTACTTCATCTTCGTTCGATCTTGAAATTCCAACCCGGTTCCAACATTTTTCTCTATCTTTCTCTATTATCTCCTACGTATCTGCGCTATCTTTCCCCGTGTATGTGTCCGTAGGTATACTCTTGCCCGTATATCGATTCCATTATCTTTTCCCGTCGAGCTGACACCGAGGCGCGAGGTCTCTTCCATCGTGCTCTCGATTTCCTTCGACGTGGCTGCACACGGCATTCCTCTCCCACTGGGAGCTGTTTCCCTCTCCGAAAGCCTGCGGATAGCTGCATTTGTTATTCATGACGAGTCGTTGATCTCGTTCGGAAGGTGTTTAGAATTCGAGCAATTCCTCTCGATTGGTATCGGTGACCGTGGGCCCGCTTGATTGGGTTTAACGCGTAAAAGAGCAACTTCCCAGCTTTCATCCGCGATATCTGCCTTCATTCCAGTGTTTACTGCAATCTCGCGAAAAATTTGGCACACTCGAACGATCATCGGAGTATTAATTCGAGATTAAAATAAGAACGGGAAGGAAAAAGATACAGATACAAATGTCGTAGTAAAATATCATTTTATTCATCGCGAATTTATTTTAAGCTTCGAAATTTTCACGATCAGATTTCCGAAATTTTTCCGATCAGGTTTCCGAAATTTTTCTAATTAATCCGCACTATTTTTGCAAGCAATTTGGATCGTTATCTGGCATAGGTATAACGTGCTAATAAATTAATCATTTCTCGAATAATCTGGGTCAATTGTCAGGTATTGTACGACAGCAGCAGGTGTCCGGGTACTTCTAAACGTGGTTGCACGTAATTAGTTACGTAAATTCATGCGTGGCTATAAATCCTACTAATTTTATACAAACGCGCCACGTGCTAGGCAATTTTCCGTTTCAATTTCTATTTCGTAGTTAATATCTGCGCGTTTCGTATATATTAAGCTTCGTTTCCAAAAGAATGCTTCAATTCGGTGTAACATCGATTTTTCTGTTAAAATTTCCATCCCGCAACCGAGTTGACAATCAAACACGACGCGATTTCAAGGAAACGCGTATCTACACCCGGTCATCGGGATTTCTGCAAAATCTCCCGTAACCCAGTTACCGTTTCATCGATTGACCGTTTTTCCCGAGGAAAGAAAAAAGGAGCGAAGGAGAGAGAGAGAGAAAAAAAACCGGAAGATTAGCCATTAAAACGGCTCACGTTGAGCCAGTTTCGTGTCTGTTGATCGACACTTCAACGACCTCGCTCTCAATGCATCACCGCGTGATGCACATGCACTTCAGCCTCCTCGCAATTGCATGATCATTTCCCATTGGCCGTTGTGGCGTGCTCGATTTATGGTGAACTATTATTCCCGTTGATCGTTTCCATCGTCGGCTTACTCCTTTTATTTTCACGCTACGTAGCTCCTCTGACACTTTTCTCACACGAACAGCAGTCTCGTTTTTCAGCCAAGACTATTCGCCAATTTTCCTATTTTTTTTTTTTTTTTCGGAACTGGGTTAAAGAAAGTTTTCCGAAACGTTTTGTCGATACGGAGATTCGAGTGATAGGTTTTCCCGAAAAAGTTCGCGAACCGTGAGAACTCGATGCCTGCAGGGTAAATCAATACATTTGGCGAAAATATCGGGAGCAGGTTGCACGACTCGCGTTCGCTTTTCGAAATCGTTAATCCACCGGTCGAAAATGATCGAAGGGAGTGTAAAGCGAGACCCAGCGTCTAATATCGTTTTACAACATCTCCGTGCTGCTCGTTTCTGCCTCGTTTCGCAACCTTGTGTCTATGAAGGAAATTTGCAACCGGTGGCCAGGCAAAATGGCAATGTTCACGGAATCACTCGTCGCGTTGCGAGCAGATCGGATCAAAACGAGGATTAATCTGCAAAAAACAGCAACACGGTTAATATAAGACACGTTGTATCTAAAGAAATTAGTAGAAAAAGAATATACATACCTGAAATGTATGAAATTAACATTTGAAGTCGGCTAATATTCGAGGTTGAGGAAAAGGAAGAATCGAGACAAAATGAGGAACAAAAATTTGACGGAAACCAGGAAAGGAGGGACTGATGAAGTGGATAAGGAAAAAATGGACGAAATTGGCAAATGAAGAATTGCAGGATAATGATTAAAAAATCGGGGAAAAATGACAAAGAAACGGCGAAAAATGTGAAATGAAGAATCAACGAAAAATGATAAAAAATCGGGAAAAAATGACAGAGAATCGGTGAAAAATGGGAAAAGTAAACGGAACGAAATTGGCAAATGAAAAATCAACGAAAAATGATAAAAAAAAAAAAATCGGTGAAAAATGGTAAAGAATCGGTGAAAAATTGGAAAAGTAAACGGAACAAAATTGTCAAATGAAGAATCGACGAAAAATGATAAAAAATCGGAAAAAAATGTAAGGAATCAGAGAAAAATAAACGGAACTGGCAAATGAAGAACCAAAGAAAAATGCTAAAAAATGGGGGAAAAATGCTAAAAAATCGAGGAAAGATGCTAAAAAATAGAGAAAAAATGGTGAACAGTGATCGGTGAAGGAACGGAAAGGAAAAAGTAGCGAAGAAACGGGGCAGAAACAAGTTGAAAGAACATGGACTGCGGGAGGGAACTTCGAGGGCGTCCGCGAACAGGTCGCAGGAATCCAATTGCGGCGGAATCGGATTTACGTAACGCGGCGAACGCGCGAAACCATAGAGAGGCGACCATCGACGGGCAGCGGCGCTCGACTCGCATCTGGTCGGTTCTCCAATTTCAAGGCCGCGAGTACGCGTTACGTAAAAGAGTTTACGCGACGCGGAGGCCGCGGAATCCCGGAGAACGCGAACCGTTCGAGAATCGTGACACTCGATCCTATACGACGAGGTTGTTGCGCGTCGCGACTCACCGGAAGCGCCGTTCGTACAATTTCTAGCCTAATTTTGTCCCCTGACAAACCCATTACACGATCGTCTATCGCTCAAAAGCGAACCAACTGCAAAAATCCTGCGACACGCCGAAGATACGTATGTTTTACCGTTACGAGAAAGAATGGCGGGTATAATTTTGATTAATTTCCCACGGAGAATTCGAATTTCGAGATAAATATTCAGGTATCGTATAGATTATAGATTCCCACGACGCGACTAGGAATTATCGCGGCGCATCGCTGTGTGCCGAGGTTTCATGCTGAAATTACCGCTTCGAGTGTACAGAGTGGGGTAATAAATATTTATCAAGAATATACTTCTATTTATTCTCTTCTCCTCGAGCGCGCGATATTTTATACGAAATATATACGTATAAGGCGGACGAATATTTCCGCGACCAATTGCGGTTGTTATCTGACCGCGAAATTTTCGAATGGCCCTGGTGAATCGATGACCGTGCCGTTGGTACACGAAGCTGTTTACTATCTCTACTGGTACCGTTATGGACGTCGATATGCCGTTTAATTTATAGCGGTTTGTATCCTGATCGAGCGAAATGGCGGACGGTACTTACGGTTCTTCGATATTCTTCTCGCTTCTCTTTCCGTCTTTTTTTTTTCTTTTTTTCCTACCGGCAGGATAATTCCGGATAATAGCTGAATCAACTGTGACATTAATCAGAGAGGCAAAGATTTATCTGGCACGTTCATTGATAATCGAGAAATGGAAATGGAAAGGAGCAAAAAGGGTTCCTTAACGAACGATAATGTCTCTGGACAGAAGCGTGGAAGTGGAAATGTTGGTGGAGAATTATGAATCGGAATTAAGTTGTAGGAATAGAGTTGACGCAAATGACGTAGCTTGACATTACGATAAATGTCAGTGAGTTTCAAGAATCAAAGCGGCTCGTTTGGTTTCTATTTATTCGAATCATTAGTGGTTCTCCCGTTGAATATTGTCGATCGATCATTGGGTATTCCTTTAATCGCTGCCGGACAAACAGGCTTGAACAGCGTTTATAAACGCAACGTTTATTTTTAACGAAGGTACTCTCGTCTTCTGGCATTATCGAATTTTACAAGAACGAGTGAAATCGGAACCGGAGACGCGGGTGTTATCGAATAAAATATGGTTAAATAAGTGCGTGAAACGTGTCGAATGAAATATAATTCATTTCGTGCTGTAATTCTCGCGTGAATTTCCGCGCAACTTTCATTTCCAACCAGCGTTCGGCTTTACCCTCTTCGCACAGAGTTAAACACGCATCGGCAAGTACAGCAACGCGACACGATGACCAAATAAACGGGACTTCCATTTCCATGAAACATTACCGAAATCCAAATTTCTCTACCATCGTTGTTTATTTAATAAATAATTCAACAAGACCAAACACGCGAGACGAAAAAAAAAAAAAAGAAAAAAAAAAAAAAAAGGAATCACGTTTTCCATAGCGGAAAAAAGAGTCGAAACAACCGAACTGCTCGTATCAATAAACCATAGCAAACTATCGAGATGGAAAAAAAAAGGAAAGAAGGGACATCGATCGACGAGCAAATCGAACGCGTTTCATCGCGATACGCTGGAAAATAAATATTTCTCCGCCCTCGTTTCCGCGCGTTCCGCTCGAAATTCCGCCTTTCACAGGTGGACAGCAGCGAATAAACAGCGAACGGAAAATATTTCGACGAATATATATCACGGACGAACGATCGCGTTCTAACGAAATATCATTTTGCAGACGTATCGCGCGCCGATCTACGCTGAATTAATGCGACGCGCGCGAGGCTGCGAGCGGACACAAATAAATTTCTCGATAGCTTTTCCGCTCTCGCTGATCGAAACGCCACGGCTTCATTCGTCGAATAACCATCGCATTCGCGATTCTTTCCTGCCCGTGAAAACGACCGTTCCCGGGGATGATAATGGCCTCGCGATCGCGAACTGAGGATTTATCGAAGATCGAACGATTGAACAGCGGAGAAATTGCGAAATATTACGGAAATGTAATTTTTGAGTAAATAGAAAAGGATGCAATAGGGAGGAATAGGTAGTTATATATTTTGAGGCATTTTTTATCGAGGAATTAAATATTAAACTGCTCGGTACCTCATTTATCGAAGCTTGGTTTGTATTTGTGACAGTTTCGAGAATAATCGTGAAACGTCGAGTTCCTTGGTCTCGAATTTCTTCAAAATTGACGCGTACTTGTCCGAGGTAGTCTTTGAAATAATAATTATACAGTTTTAATCTAGTACCTTCAATGTAAATTAAAAATTCGGTTCGTCTAGCGAGAAGACTTAATTATTCTAGGCTAGAATAAACTCAGAGTTCTAGAATTTGGACTCTAAATTTGAGTCCCTATAAATCCACGCGATTAAATAAAATTGTAACAAAATCGGCTAGAAATTCTCGGCTACCCACCTTTCGAAATATATCAAACTCGATGGAAACGGAAAGGATCCATCGAGCTCGGTTCCTCTCGAGTCGTCTAAATTTGAAATAACAAACGTCCGGCATCTTTTTATTCAGCAGCTTTTTTATTGTTTTAATTATAAAGAAGTAACAAAGAATAATAATTTCATGATATTACCATACTTTCTCTCTCTTCGTCGTTCGCGCGCGCACACTCTCCCTTACACGCTCTCTCTACGAGCTCTCTCTCGCTCTCTCCCTTTCATTCTTCCACTCTTTCTCTCTGTCTCTATGTATTTATATCAATATTATTTAATAGATATACTCATTCACGTATTGAATATCGTGGCAAATATATAGATAAAGGTTTCATCTAACGTTCACACGTCGTGGATTAGCGACCGTGCAACGGAGACGCGTCTCTCTCTCCACCCTTCCGTTTCAGGATCGTCGACGCCGCGACACCGTGGACTTCCATATCGCAAATCCATCTCGCCAACCCAGCACAACCGCGAATCCGACTCGATCTAGGCGCCGTTGCGCTTCCAGTCTCTCGATTTCCATCCCCTCGACCCCCTGGACCCCGTCTTCGCTCCTTCGTTCACCGAAAAACGAACGGGCCGAGAGGGAGAGCCGTCGCCGAGGAGACAGAGACTGGACGGCGGCGACCGGAAGTGGCTGGACTCGCGCGGGGTTTGCGATCGGTGGTCGCGTGCCGAACGAGGCGCTGCCGGAAGTGTCTCGGTCGAGATTCCGACTCGTCGCGACGCTCCGAACGGACTAATGACTCGGGACCGTCGCGACTAGCCACACATCGATTCGCGGAGACGAGTCGCCTGGTCTCGGTGGAAACCGGAAGTCGGGCCGGAGAACGGGGCCGGCTCGGTCGTTTTCTTCGAGACTCGATTCCCTCGCTTTAATTTCCCTATCAAACTCTCTCCTCCGTTCCTTCGAGGAGATCTCTCGAGCGTTCCTTAGCTCGAGAGCAATTCTACTTGGAAGATGGAGATGCCACTCGCGAAAATTTCTTTCCTTTCCTCCTTTTCCGCATCTTTTCTTGCGATTTCGACCTTCGAGAGGGTCCGGGAACGTGTGAAACATTCGGCTGCAGTTGTCCGAGATCGCGAGTAGCGTCTCTCCAGAGCTTCGATGACCCGATTGTTCCTCGAAGGCTTTCTCGCGCGTGGATTACTGGATAGTTGGAGGACACCTGCGTCGAGGTCTGTATAAAATTTCTATAAAAGTTCGGAAACTAGTCTAGATCGGCAAATCTATTCAGCGCTGTTGTATCAAAAC
The DNA here is from genome assembly GCA_002201625.1 of Euglossa dilemma. Taxonomy (NCBI): domain Eukaryota; kingdom Metazoa; phylum Arthropoda; class Insecta; order Hymenoptera; family Apidae; genus Euglossa; species Euglossa dilemma. The sequence continues at coordinate 7,352,387 of NIJG01000161.1, forward strand.
GAATATCAACGAATAAGGTCCTTCCAACTGGGCATCCGTTTAAAGCCGTATTCGCGCGTCTCTCTTCGAATCGATATTAGGATCTTCGGTCTCAAGCTCTTCCCGATCGTTCGTCTCGCGTTCGGTTGAATTTCAAAGCGGAATCGATTCGACGAGACGCGCGAAGGAAAATTTCAAAGAATTCCGATCGTTTGAAATCATTTGTTTCTTTTTTTTCGTCTCTTGTTCTTTCCGTTTTCTCTTTTTTTTCTCTTTCTCGTTCGTTCGAAAAGGAAGAAAAGAAACTTGTTGAATCGAGTCTCGCGATCTTCAGGCAGTTCAGAGAAATCGTGGCGTCTCGGAGGATACGCAAGCAGACTGTGTCCGCGTAAACCAGCGAAACTCGACGTTTTCTCTGAGAAACAATCGATCAAAGGTTACGAGACACTACCGACGAATCGCTTCAGTCGGTTCCTCGGTCTTGCGTACGTTTCCGCGACTTTAGGCGATGGTTTTCGCTTTGTTCTAGCGTCTAGAAAGCTCGAAATAGTCTTCCCTTTGGCTAACTATGCTTTGCTTCTCACCGAGGATCGGGCTTCCTCGAAACCCGCGGAGGTTTCGAGCTTCGCGAAAGTGGAATTTTTTCGAACTTCACCGCGCTCTTCGGAGTCGAAATTCTCGAAACTCGGCCGTGAGAAAATATAAAGTCGATGAACAAAGAGGAATTACTCGCTTCGTGATCGCGTCATCGACGATATTTCGTTCTTTTTTTTTTCGTTTTTTTTTCTGTGAAAGACGTTTCAGTATATATATATAATATATTTTTATATCGTTTTATGTTATTTTATGCTTTTTTTTTCGACGTTACAGTCGGTAGAAAGAGAAGTAAACCATTTCCAAAAAGTGTGCTTGAACAAGAATCTATACGTCGCCGCGCTTTTGTCTCCGTCCCGTTCAACTACGATAAAAAATGGTGCCGTAACGGTAGAAAGCTAAAAAATGGTAAAAACTATGGTAAAAAATCGTACAAAAAGAACCCAGCACCGTGAGCGTCGAGAGTGTTTCGTGCGAGAGTCTGGAGAATTTCGATGCTCCGCGCGACCGTCCGACACCCGTTCGTGAAGAACAGAAAATCCACCTCCTCTGCGGGGGAAACGTAAAGCTTTTTTTTATTCGCAAGGTCTGCAAAATTATCTAAACGATTAATTTACCATTAGCTAAGGATCGATCTCGAAGCGCGTTACACCGAAAGAAACGATCATCGTTCGCGACCATCGTTCCGTTTCCGAACGAGAATCTAGGAACAGACATCGGCACAGCTCGTCGGAAGAAACGCACGCTCGACTTGCAAGCGCGATTATCGAGGTAAGAGAGGATTCATCTCTTGGACCCGGCAGCCCGACCGGAAGCGCTGCCCGCCGTGCACCTCGCCGGCTGTTCCGGTTTCCGACGACGATCGCGCGCGTTCGCTCGCTCAACTAATAAAAACTCGACAACATTGAACTATATCGAGAATTATCGCCTAGACTACAAAATTCCAACAACTAATTGGGCGCCTCCTATCGAAGAAACTAATGTGTACTAATACCAGGCGCCCTCCCCTTGACCTCACCGACGCCCTCCTGGATCTTCTCCCTTAACTCGTCGATCTTCTCGATCCCGACAAACGGATCCGCGTCCAAGCTGGGCCCTCTCGATCGTGTAAATTGTCTATTGATCCCCCTGGGCCAGAGTCCTCTCGCGTTCGTTAACAACGTTCCTGTCGCCGATCCGAAAATTCGCGCGCCACTCGAATTATCGTCCTTCGCAAGGGTCTCGCTAGCGAAATAGACAGGATTCGACAGGAATTTCAGCGCAGCTTCGATATTTTCAACCCTCGTAAGCTCGATGTACCGACGCGGATATATATATATTTTTTTTCTGAAATACTATACAGCGGATACTTTTCCGAGGAGCGAGTCGATCTCAGGAGAAACGATTCTCCGGCGAGGAGAGATCGGACTCTGGCCAGAGTAGCGCGAGAGAGAGAGCCGCGGCGCTCTCAGCGTTGAATCGATTCAATCGAGGCCCGAGCGACGGGGCGGGGATTCGATCCAGGAAGCGAGATTGATCGGCACCACCCTCGTCCGCCGTACTTGCACGAGAAACTATACATAAGAAAGAACACCCTCGCGAGAAACGAAAAGTTTCGTCCGTCACCGCACGCACGCACGCACGCATTCAGGCACGCAGGCAGACAGGCAATCAGGAAACGCCATTGCTAACGCTCTCTCTCTCTCTCTCTCCATATTTCTTTCTCCCTCGTTCTCTCCGTCATTTATTCCATTCTCGTCACTGCACACGCCCTTGTACGCGTGAAACGAAATTTTTCTTGAAACTTTTCTCCACGGATCTCCGCGGCCGGCAACAAGGAAAGCCACTGAACGATGGAGACACGAAACAAGATGTCGGGGGGAAAACAGCGCACCGTCGATCGTTCCCGCACGAATCGGCACCGCGTGACAACGCGTCGAGGAGGGTGACCGTTTCACCGACGACCGTCGTCGATCTCGATCTCGATCTCGAGCGAACCCTCTGGAAAACGCTGTTCGTGAATGGACCTGCGGTTTCCGTTCGTCCCGCCAGCGCTGTCTATATATATTTTTTCACTAGGATTCCGTGGTACCGAGCTCGCCCGGAATCGACTGTGTATTCGTATTTTCTATAAAATTATAAAAGATCTGGATCCACCTTTCTCTCTCGTCACTCGCCGTTTCGTCCTCGAGTCTGCTGATCCTCGAAGCGTTCACCCCCGCTCGACCGGTGATCGCGCACCGGAAGCGCGCGCCGCTTCCGCTCGCGGTGCTCTTAATTAATAAACCTAACAACGCGCCGCTGCATCTCTGTACTTTGCTAAATACCGCTAAACTGCTTGCTGCGAGGTTTCCACTGTTGTCGCACAGTCCTTCTCTTTCCAGGCTATACAACACCGCCTTTCTCATCTTTCTCTCTCTCTCTCTCTCTCTCTCTCTCTTTCTCTCACTCTCTCATTCTCGATTTGTCTATTTCTCCGACCTTTGTCTCTCCTCTCCCCTTTGCGCCCTCTTCGACCCGTCCCCCCCACCTTTGCCAGCCGTTCCCGGCAAGAAAAAGAAAGAAGAGAAACACGCGGCTGCACGCGTGTTCCTGCGGACGCGCGACGAATGAGCGGTCGCGGAAACAAGGTCGACAATTGCGGTACAATATCTAAAGAATCCATAGCAATATGTAGCAATGATATTAATAAGAATAATCATTATAAGAGTAATAAGAATAACGATAATAGTAGTAGTAATAGTAGTAATAAACAAAGCATTTGACAAGCTGCAGAATACAATACAAAGGTACAAATAATAGGGAACAAAAATCCATTATCATTTCGGGACTGGTCGTGTCACGAATTATAACATAACATGTAGTTGTGAGATTGTGTGTCTGTGTGTGTCTGTGTACACGTTTGCTCCTTCGCGAACAGGCTGCATACAGGCGCATATTTCTATTACGCACGCGTCTTTTACGCTTTTTCTTTGTTTCATTTTTTTTTCTTTTTTTTCGTTTTTTCTCCGCATTTTTTTTTTGTTTTTTTTTTGTTCTTTTTTTTTACTTTTTTTTTCATTAAAACGAACAGCATCTCTTCCGGCGCCGCTCTCGATCAACGAAAGGACGATTTCTTATTATTCTCTCTCTTTTCTCTCTCTATCTTTTCTTAGATCAGCGATCGATTTAAGTATCGTCAGTGTTATCGATGCGTCACGCGAGATTTCTCGTTTTCTCTCTCACTCTTCCTCACGCCTTCTCTCGCGCTCTTTCTCGCTCTCTCGCATGCCATTTCTCTCTCCTCGTCCCTCAAAGCTTTACGCAATCACGCTGAATTTTACACCGATTTTATCCCATTTACTTATCCACACCGTTCTACCACTCTCTCTTTCTCTCTCTCTCTCTCTTTCTGTTTTTCTTCGCCTCTCTCTCTTTTCGTACGCACAAACACTGTTCCGCTTTTGTCTCGTATGCTTCGATATTTATATATATGTATATATATATATATATAAAAATACAAAAAATAATTTACAAAATGATATTATAAGTATATTACACGCGAGTTTCATTTTTGTCTCACACTTGTCTGTTTTTTGGTTTCTCTTTCTCCCTTCGTTCGCTCTAACGTTCCCCGATATTCTTTTCTTTTTTTTTTCCTTTTTTTTTCGGTTTTTCAGCCGGTGTGTCACTTGTCGATCGTTCATGTGCCTATGAATATGCGTGTACGTATGTATATGTGTGTGTGTTTCCATCCCTCGTTCCTCTTCTCTCGCCCTCACGTTTCGTAATTCGCCGATCTCCTCTCTCGCTTTTCCTCTCCGGGCGCTCGAAAAATTTCAAGAAAGGCTTTCTTTCAAAACTTCTCTCTCCCTCTCTCTCTCTCTGTCTCGCATCGTCTCTCACTCTGCCACTCTCACGTCCGAACCTCTTGTTCACGCCGATGTTCAATTCGAAACAAGCAACACGCTGAAAACTCTCTCATTCTCTCCCTCTCTCTCCCTTTCGCTCTCTCGTCTCGTTCCCATTGTTTTTTCTTAGATTTTTCGCTTTTTTTTTTTGCTCTTTTGGTTTGTCTCCTCGTTAAACAAAATATAATGTAGCAGTGTATGTATATGTATATAATATATATATGTATATATACATATGTGTGTGTGTGTACGTGTATATATATACACATATCGTAGCAATATATATTATATTATCTGGAGGAGCGAAGCACGCTGGTATAATCAAATATATCATACAAAAAAAAGGACAAAAACAACAATAACAAACTATCAAAAAAGAAAAAAAGTTGTGAAAATAAAAGGTATAAGAACAAAAAGGGCAAAATAATAATAATAATAGTAGTAGTAGTAGTAATAATAATAATAATCGTAAGAATAATATTAATAATAATGTTGATTCGTGAAAAGGGGGGCACCTTACAGCTAAGAGGATCGCGAGCGTCGCTGATCGTCGCAAGATCGATCGATCGACGATTTTGCAAACGCAAAACGTGCGTTTCAGTGCCACGCGTGTACACGTGAGACCGCGAACGGGCCCCGGCGTCGGTCAGCGTCGCTCTGCGCGATCGGGGACGGCCCATCGTCGGACGGACCGTCGGTACAAACGGTAAGAAAAAATTAGGAGAAGGAAAAAAAGAAGAAAAAAAAAATAAATGTGTTCTCGTACAGCTTACATAAACGCACACGTAGTAAAGGTAAAACGGTTCTCGTACAAAAATAAAGGAACAAAATCTAAAGCCAACAGAAAATACATCTCGATTACAATAATAATATTATCAATATTAATAATAGTAATAACTAATAATAATGGTAATAAAAAAAAAGATGTAGTATAAAGGAAACAACGATAGCAGTTGAAAAAAGGTACCTATATACAGATATACATATATAGGCGCACAGTGTCTCGCTGTTTGTCTCGCTTCCACGCATCCTCCTACACACTCGCACCGACATTTGCACCTCTCTCTCTCTTTCTCGCTGTCTACCCCGTCACTCTCGCCGTCTCTCCCGTTCTCGCATTCGATTCGAGTCGCGACAACGAGTGTACACGCGCGTGAAAAAAAAGGGAAATAAAGTAGGCGAAGGCGCGACGACACGCGCGAAAAGGGCGACGCGCGAACCGTCGACGAAACGGAACGGAAGAAACCGGGAACGAAAGGGTGAAACGAAAAAGAAAAAAAAGAAAATCGAGAGCGATCGGCTCGGGGAAAAACAAGGGATCGCACCGTGCACCGCGAAGAATCGGCAAATCTCCCGGGAAATCTGGTTTCTCCGCTTTTCCAGATACCAAGCGCGCCGTGGTTCCCTGTCGATCGGAAAGATTCACGCGATTCGCACCCTTTCTCTCTTTCAACACTCGCACGTATATACACTCGCGCACATGCACACGCGCATTCTCTCTTCTTTCTCTCTCTCTGTTCTCTCGTACTCGGCCGCGCGTTTCATCCCTCTCTCGCTCTCTTGCTACGTACGAAACGATGAAGACTGGGGCCTGGGGTGGGGCTTCGGAGAAGGGGCATTTCGTAACAGTTACATTTAGGATGCACTTACACGAGTAACATAGTTGCTTGTTTTTTTGGTTTTTCTTTACCGTTTCGACACCGAGAGTGTGACTTGGGTGGGGTACAAAAAGGTTTCCTTCCTCGTATCTCTCGTTCTCGTAGATCTCTTCGTCCCTGCCCGGGAGTAACGGCGCGCCGCGACGCACCGCGTCCTCCCGGTCCTGCAGCCGAGGGCTGATCCCCGTCCATTTCCGGCCGGCGACGACGTCGGAACGACGTTATCGCGCCGGCGATTCGTCTCGCTTCCGTCTATCCTCTGGCGTCGTCGGCCGCGCCGGTTTTTCGGCCCC
>NIJG01000161.1:7358835-7398626 GCA_002201625.1 Euglossa dilemma
TAATATATATAATATATAATTATATGTATATAGTTTACATTCAGCAAGTAGTTAAAGTATTGAAAAATATATATGTAATTAATTACAAATCTAATGATCATCCTCTTGTTAATTCATTACTTGGTAGAATAATCGATAGGTTTTTTTTTTTTTTTGGGTCTTTCTTTGTGTTTCACCGTGTGTCGTGTGCGCGTGTGTGTCGGTGTAGGTGTGTCTCCGTCTGTCTGTCTGTTTGTCCGCGCGTGTGTGTTACGTGTGTGTGCGTGTGTAGCTTCGAGTGTGTCCGATACACAAAACGCATATTAATATTGTTCTCTTCCATTCAGCTTCGTTTTGCTTTTCTCTTTGCTGTTTTAGCATGAAACGGCTTTCTCTTTTCAACTGTGCCTGGAGATCGTACCACGTTTGCTCACTTCCGCTCTGACACGCGCGATCAAGCCGTCGCTCTTCCGGTCCTTTTTTCTCTCTCTCTCTCTCCCTCTCTCTTTCTATGCCTGTCATCGTGTTCCTTTTATCCCCTTCCGCTTCCATTTTTCGCTTTTCCTCTTTTGTCATCGAGTTTTCGCGAAGGAATAAAAGCGAGAACGAATCGGCGATGCGTCTTCTCCTCTATTTTCTCCTCTCTCTCAGCGATTTTCCCTTTAATTACGCGTGTCAGAGCTGCACGCAATTACCCTCTTCCTCTCCCACTCCTCGCTCTCTGTCGTCGCTCTCGTTCTTCCATCGTTCTTCTCTCCTCTATAAATGTATGAATATATATTATATCTAATATTGCAGTGTTCGGTTATCGCTATGACATTAGTTACGTTACCACGATTACTTGTTTCTCCATTTACGGTTAAAAAGACAATATCGATCGCTATAGTTTATAGACACATGATACTTTAAAGAGACAGATTTACCGTTTGTTACGTCGTCACGTTACTTCGTGTTATTAATTATTAGTTACTTTTTTTATTCTTTTTCGTTTACTTCTTGTGTGTCGTGTACCCGAGTTACGTTCGAACGGTTATTCAGCTGTGTCCGTGTACGTTTCCGTCCTGTGTACGTGTATACGTGTGCCCGTGTATGTACGTGTGTGTTATTTTTAACCTTAACCACTCGTCGTCGTTTTTTTTTTCTTTTCTTTTGTTAACGAATACATCCATTACAGATTATGGAAAACTATGCGTAATTTTTTTTTTTCTTTCCTGGCTTACAAAGTGTTTCGTTACAATCGTATTGTAATCGTATAATACTATATGTTTATCTTTTGTGTATCTCAATGTATGCTCTATATCGATAATCCCGTTTCCATCGCTCCACCTCCACCTCGGTCTCTTTGACTCGCGTCACAGCGCCATCTACTTCCGCCCGGCGCGTCCGCGCGGCCGCCATTACGGCCCGCTCGCGCTATCCCTCTCCGATCCATCTTTTTTTTCCCGTTTTTTTTTGGTTTTGCTAGAAGAGTATACATCGTGTATGTGTGTTTGATTCTTCGCTGAGCTGAGCCTCTCGTCTCAAGCCGAGATCCACATTTGATTCGCAACTTATTGCAACGCTTGCTCGCCGACTTGCCTCCTTTCTCTCACATCCCTCTCGCCAAAGCTTCTTCCACCCGTGTTCGATCGCGTCCAAGATCGCGAGATGCCTCGAGACGCCGGAAGATCGATGGCTAAAGCGCGACGGAATCGTTTCTCCCTCTCTTCTTCTCTTTCTCACCCTCTCTTCCGCTCTCCATCTCTCGCTGTCTGTCACTCGAGGGACCTCGTTGCATTGGAATCGCGAGGATTTCTCGCTGCTCTCGTCGCGAACCCGTTCGTTCGATTACAAAGATTAGAAAAATAATCGGCGCGAGGAGCTCTTTGCGGCGAATCGACGGCGTCCCGAGGCCGGATCGCGATCCATCGATCGTTGTTCCGTGTTGCTTCTTCGTTCTCGGAAAACCGGTCGAAGAGCTAGCCTGGTTGCGGCTAGGTCGAACGAGGATGACACATCCGGTGTTTCCGTGACGAACCAAACCTCGAAAGTCGCGATTACTCCTCTCCTTCCCTCGACTCATCACTCTTTCAATCCATTCCTCTCGCTCGTTCTCTCTCTCTCCCTCTCTCTCTCTTTAACAATAGCAGGTACTAGCATAGCTACCACAGTCGTACGTATCGTTAATAGTTACAATTAAGTTTAGATATTACTAAAGGGTACTGTTCTCCCGCCTTGTCCCCTCTCGCCTCTCTTCCCCGCGCTCTCTCGCCCCTCTTTACCCTTATTAGTTCCGCGGTTAAAAACTTGTTTTTAGCACCCCTCGCGTGGCCAGAGAGATCTGCCGACTCCTCGCGCGTCACATCCTTCGTGTGTCGTAATATGCGTGTGTGTGGTGTGTGGATCCACCGAGACGCGTCGGCGGCCGGGAAATAGTCGAAGAACGCTTTGGTCCTCGAAACGAGAAATCTTTCCGAAGCTCCGGAGCCGTGGAGCACCGACGGAACATCCGGTTCCGGGGCCGGTCCGGTCGGTCGGTCGTGCGGCCTCGGCCCGCGACGGAACGGCCGCAGTAGAGGAAGCTGCTGCTCGGCGTCGATCATACAAAACTGGCTATATAAAAATCCGTACGAAAGAACGACGAAAGTCACGCCTAAAATTATACTACTTATACACTTACACGATACAAAGTCACGCTAAGGTTTCGAAACTAGTCTAAGAGAGGACGCGCCGGACCGAGATGATCCACCGACGCGAACCGACCTCCGCTCGGCTCGGAAGACGAGGCCGACCGTGACCCGATCCATCCTCACCCGATCGAATCGGCAGATACATTTCGATGTGAAAATCGAGATCTCGCGGCCAACCGCGGAACGGTCTTCCATCTTCTTCGCGACCGACCTTGCTTCGCGTTCTCGAGGCTCGTCTGTAACGGAACGCNCGCGACGCTCGACGGACGAGGCCGACCGTGACCCGATCCATCCTCACCCGATCGAATCGGCAGATACATTTCGATGTGAAAATCGAGATCTCGCGGCCAACCGCGGAACGGTCTTCCATCTTCTTCGCGACCGACCTTGCTTCGCGTTCTCGAGGCTCGTCTGTAACGGAACGCTCCGACGAATTCCATCGGAGACACAAGTAGAGACCAATGGAAGTGTTCGGTTATCTCTTTCGGAACTCGAGGACCGATCCTTTGCACTCGACGTTTGTGTTGTCGATAGAATTTCTTTAGAACGATAGATAGAAAGGAGATTGACTAGGAATTTTTACAATTTTGCTAAACGGAGACCGAGATGATCTCCTGCCGAGTGCAGAGGTGAAGATTCCACGAAAGGAAATTCGCTTCTATCCAAACGGTTCGGCCAAGAACGTACGCGTGAAAAACGTAAAATCACCCGTCCGATCGAGGATGGAAAAGCTCGAGGGAGGATCGCGGGAAATCGCGTGGAAGACGAAGATCGCGTGGCGGCGGAGATCTCGGAAGCGGATGGACTCGCAGGCACGTCCGAGGTGACGAGCACGGTCGCATCGCGGCCGTCGAGGACAGTAACAGTGGCCTTTAATAACGTAATCACCTAATTAATCTCGCGAACGCGAACCGGCCGTTCGGCCGCTGCTTCGCTCCCTTCCACCGGCGCTGCTTTGTTTCCCTTTCGACGCGTCCTTTGTCCCCGATCTTCGGACATCGCCGAAGCGGAGGCGACGGCGGAAGCTGGAATGGCCGTTGGCCCCTTGCCTGAGGATCGATAGGGCAGAACGTGGGTTCGAGGGGAGCCGGATGCTCGATAGCGCGGAATTAGGAAAGTTGGCGAACCGTCGCCGGTGCGTCGCGAAGTTGGATCACCGGAGGATGTTGTCCCGCTTTTGCTGGATCCGGCTTGGTCTAGCGAGCGCGAGGCGCGGTTTCTGGGGGAGGAGGGATGGACGACGGGGACGCCGCGTCGAAAGGAAACCTCCGGGGAGATTAATCCCGGGACCGGAAGCGCACGGTTTCGCGGCCGAGGCAGCGACGCAGCGCGGCCATGTTGTTGCTCGCGCGAACACGCCGCCATCCTTCTTCTCCTCTTCCTTTTTGCCTCGCCGTTTTTTCACTTTTTTTTCTCTCCTACGCTCTACTGCATTTATTATAAAAATAAAATGTAAAATCGTACCGAGGACGAGTTTTCCGAACGGTATGGAACCGCGAGCACCATCTGCGACTCGATCGAGAAAGAATCCCACGGCAGCCACTGTGTTTTTCTTCGTTTCGTCCTCTTCCCACGATCCTCTGTCACCTTCTTCGCTCTCTCCTCCCGATCCGTTGGTCTTCCTCGTCGTCTGCTCTCCTCGATCGTGGATTGGATCGTTCCTCGGGTCGTGTAGAACGAGAGGAATACACCGGGAAACGTGTATGTGTACATATACGCGACTCAGCGTCCCCGGGTGTTCGTTCGTCGACGCTTCGACAGAGCGGCTACAGGTAGTCCCTACACCGTTTCGCGAGAACCCGCGAAGTGAGTGCATATTTTGAATATAATACATAGGCTCTACAGATATATTCAATATCAATTCTCCGACTATACCAGTGAAAAAATAAATTATTACACGTTGGTAATATCTGTGTGTACGTGTTGGTGAAGTCGTGCGCGATATTAAGTGTCCGCACACCCCGCCCTCCTGTGTCATTCGCCTTGTCCGTGTGTATAATACCTGTGTGTGCGCGCGTGTGTGTCTGTGAACGCGTGTATGCGATCGCGGGTGTCACCACGCCACCAGCAGGCGGGGCGTTCCGTGTGTTCGCGTAGCAAATGTAGACGTATATGCGTGTGTGTATGTATATGTACGTGGGGATCGCCAGGTAAATGGGTGGGAGTGAGTGTGTCCGTTTGCGTGTGAATCTGGCCCGTGTGGAATTTTACGTACGCGTCGCGCACGTGTGTGTCTCTTGGCTCTTTCGCTGTCCCATGTGTAGGCGCATGGCGCATCGTTCGACCTTTATTCTCTCTCTCTTCCTTCCTCCCTCTCTTTCTCTCTCTCTCTCTCCCTTTCGAACCACGAACGAAATCACGAATTGGTCTCTTGTGGTATATAGAGTACCGCGTGGTGCTCTATATATCCTTATTCCGCTGTTTCGCGACCGTCTGCCCGTTCGTCGGCCGCAAGATGGCCGACGCGGGCTAGAAGGCGACACAGGGAGCAGCCATTCGTCGAACGGACGCGCAGCGCCATCGCAATCGGGTCCGTGGTGTCGGTGTTGTTTCCGGTTACAGAATGTTAGGTAGACGCGGCTCTCTGTACGTTAGTCGGTCGGAAAGTTCGCGTTCGCGAGTCCCGTCGCATCGAACAGTCCCTCCTCCTCTTCGTTCCTCCACCACTACTCTCCTCTAAACGACTTGCACGCACGCTTCAGCACACAGACGCACCGAACTTGAATCCCTCTCTACACGCTCTACACGTAATCTTGCTCTCGCACTCGCTCGTACTATCTCTCTCTCTCTCATTCTCTCCCAAGCTCTCTCTCGCTCTCCCTCCCTCTCTCTCGCTATCTCCCTGTCTCGCGAATAGTCGGGTCGTCTTGATCCGCGTGCGCGTCGACCCGGTGTCTTCCTCGGTGCTGATTGCGTCCTCTCTGCCGAAGGCGTCTCTCTCCTCTTCTGTCCCCTGTCTCTCTGCCGTCGTGCACGTTCTTCGCGTGCGTGCACGAGGACGGCCTTGCCGATCGACTGGCTGTCGGATCGACTAGCGAGAGAGGCACCACCGGGATTCCCTCTCGACTGATCCGGAAATTCGTATCGAGCGAGAAAAGCGGACGAGCGGATGCGAGCTCCGATCGGTTCCTCGATGAAGGACCACGACAACGACGACCGACCACCACCGGCGACGACCGGTTCTTTCAAGGGTTGACTATGCAGAGCTACCGTGGCGGCTTCCGGTTGGATGTCTCGTTCCGCCGGAGAGAGACAGAGTGGGAACTAGTGGGACTCTGGTCACGCCAGACACTTGGTCTTCACTCGCGCGGGGTTTTAGTTGGCTACGAGGAGGTGCTGGTATTGGCTGGCTGGGTATGGCGCCACGGAGCCGAGGCCAAAGTTGTTCAGGCCCTCAACGAGCGCTGTCTTATCCTGTTGCTGTCCGGAGCCGTTCACGTTGCTGTTCGTCACGGCGGAGCCGACCGGGCCGAGGTTCCCGGCACTCTGCGAGTTCCCGTTGCTGCCTGCGGCGCTGCTGGTTCCGTTCACGCTTCCGCCGTAGAACTGATGGCCGGCGATCGTCGTTGGGTCGAGGTAGGACGACGGGAAGTTCACGCCTGTGTACAGATCAGCGGAGAGGTAGCCGCCGTGGCTGGACGAGTCGAAGATGTTGCGATGAGAGAACTGAGGGTGGTACGCGGCCGGCCCGTGCTGGAAGAAGTACGCGCTCGGGTCCGTGTGTTGCTGGCCGGCTCCGGCGACTATGCTTCCCGGTGACAGGCTGCGACTGCGAGGCGAGCTCTGCGACACTGGCAGACCACCAGCCGCCGCCTGCTGTTGCTGCTGTTGCTGCTGCTGCTGTTGCTGCTGCTGCTGCTGCTGTTGGTGCTGTTGATGATGGTGGTGATGGTGAATCTGTTGCTGCATGGCACGCTGCTTGATGTAGTTCGAGAACTCGGTGGGGGACATTCTGAAACAACACGGCAACGTGTGCGGTTCATCTGTTTGTTCGCCAGTCAGCTCGCGAGTCTCGTGGTCTGATTACCGGTCTATAGGCTCGGTGGTAGGATCGTACTTGGTTTCGCGCGTGTAAGGCAAGTTGGAAGGTCGGTCGTACGAAGCTAGATTTCTACGAGGATACAGGTTTGAATCGATACGAGAGAGAGAGCCACGCGTGCCGAGTACGCGTACCACCGAGAAGGGTAGACCGAACGCGTACGGTTCTCCAACCACGGAAAAATTGGCAGAATGGTTCACCAACCTGTTCGTCCGTTTGCTGCTGGTCTTCAGTTTGGTGCTACCAAACTTGGTCTGAGCGAAGGTGGCGGTGGTGAAGGTGAGCGGCGCAGTGGTTCGCGGGATGAAAGCCGGGACAGGACTAGGCGAGCCCTTGAAGGAGCTGGTGATGGGCGTCGGCGATGGCGCGGACGAGGAACCGGAGCCGTGGCCGCTCTGTTGGTTGTTCGACGAGCCGTTGCTAGCGTTGCTGCCTAGCGAACTCGGGAACGGCGACGTGGACTTGGGACTAAGGCTCAGCCGGCCCAGGGACGAGCCTACGGCCTCGATAGGCCTGAAGCACTGGGCCTCGGGATTGAAAGTCTTGGTAACCTCTCGGTCGGCCGAACTCTCGTCGTGAGGGTCTCCAGTCTCGGAGTAGAGAATCTTCACCGCGTTCATCTCGCCGATACGGTAGCTCACCTCTCCGGGGTCTACCCAGACGGCCAGCTCGGCGGGAAGGTTCTCCAGGACGTCCTGGATGGGCACGCCGCTCTCTTTGGCGGCCCGCTCCAACACCGGGTCCACCGGATCGCCAGTCTTCAAACATCTGAACGCCGACCCTTTGAACGGCTTCTCCGGGTACCAGTGGCCCTTGAACTTGTCCTTCAGCGCCTTCTCGAGCTCTTCGCCGAAGATGTTCACCCGCCTGCGCGGCAGCTTGTTGTAGAGGTAGGATATCACGAAGTTGAGCGCCACCTGCACCTCGATGTGCATCTTGCCCTTTGCTGGGAGAATCCTCGGGCTGTTGCTGGTCCTTGCAGCCGCGGAATTGCTTCCCCAGCACGTCCGCACAATCGGCCGTCTTGCCGCCAACGCCTCGCGACTCCACGACGACGCGCCACTAGGCGACACGGGCGTCGACAGTGGGCGTGGAACTTTTGGATCTGGTGTTGGTTGGTCGTTAGACGGTTCTCTCGGATTGGCGAGACTGTAACGTGAAACGGGAGATCGATCGTTAGAGATCGGTTTGTTCCTTTGGCCAACTATATATTTCTCGATTTTAAGCTTATCTTAAAGGACCTATCGGGTGCTGGTATTTAACGGTACGGCCACGTTGGCAATCCGCGAGTGGTAAAGAAAAATTTCACAGTGCGTGGGATCGAATCGACAAAGTCTAGATTCTTCTCTGAGCGAGAAGCTCTTAAAAAATTTTCAACCAAAGCGAAATTAATCAAATTTATACTATCTCCCTTGCGATTATTTCTCGGCCGCGATGCCTCGCCCTTCGCAATCTCTAGCCGCGTTTCGGAGAATTTCCAGAGAGAAACGAGCCGTAACGAGCTCTCGGCGAGAAAAAGCTGCGCGTAAAAATTCGCGAGTCACGCACAAAGGAGACCTCTCTATGGAGCGATCGAGTGGTTTTCAATGAGTGCAAAATCACATTAAAAGAGTGCCGGAGCGAGTATCTTCGAAAGGTGGCGGCTTTTACCCCGTCTGGGCCCGTGTTATCGGCTCCTTTTCACGATCGCGCATTGATACGGAACGCTGATTCCGGTTACTCGGCCCGGTCTCGCCCTCTCGACAGACTCGAACGAGAGCCAATCGTTCCCGACGTATTCGCATAATGCTCTTCCAGACATCCTGCGCGCCGCGACAAAGCCCTCTTATCTGAATCCTCGCCCCTTCTTCCTCTATCTCCTCGGTAATTTGGAGCTCGATTACGCGCCATGAGAATTTTAACGATCGCCCTGCTTAGATCACCCGGAAACGTCTTGCTTTCCAAAGATACTCGCTGCTCGATTCTAGAGAAGCTATGGGGTTTACTTCGGATAGTCGAGATAGATAACAGACCCTAGCTCTCTGTATATCGATTCCCTTTCGTCAATTCGTCAACACTCGAGGAATAATCGAAGCTTCACCAAAAGCTACCCCCGTTTCGCCCCTTCGCGTGTCCCTTGCCGACAAAAATGGCTAACGGGAACAGAAGCACTCAGACGGCGTAACTCGGTGAAGATCCTCGCTTCCGGTCGAGCTGTCGGCTAAAAGTCGCCGGAGAAACTTGGCGAAGACGAGGAGCAGCCGAACTGTCCCGGGTCCGATCTCAAACGCGTCCACTCTCGAACGCTCGAGCGCGTATCAAGAAGAATATTCAGCTGGTCGCGCGATTACCGTGAAACGAACGCCAATAAAAGGGATTGCCCTTACTGCCGTGGCCGAGTGGCCATCTTCCACGGCGGCGGCGTACTCGTCGCAATTGCGGAAGTTGCTCTCTGAACCCGAACGACATCGAGAGCGAAAGCCTTTCCTTTGCTCCCGACCCTCTTCTCTCTCCTCACCCCCTGGCTCCGGCCACTTCTTCCGTTTCTTTCCCCTGTTTCCACCCTTTGTATCCATTCCGCTCTCTTTGTTTCCCGTTATACATAAGCTTTTGTCCTTTTTTCCACGCCCTCTCCCTCTTTTATCCCCGACATCGTCCGCAGACGCTCGTATTCCCTCCTCGAGGATCGCTGGACGACCATCCAGCCTCTTCTGCCCCGTCCTTCGACTTCGTCTCGAATAGGAACTCGATTCCGACACGGTGCCGTTCCCTCTTTCTATACGTTCCAGAAGAAGAGAGCAGGGACGAGCTTGCAAGGAGCTCGCCGGACCGGCGGCCATTTTGTAACGATGCACGGGAGGACATTCGCGGAGCTGGTATCGCTCTCTCGTGTTCGTTTCCGTGATGTTCCTGCTTCTTTTTCGTGAAATTTTTACCTCGCTTTCGAGTTTCGTCCCTCGTAACGGCATTAGCCACGTGTAACGCCGGGTTTTGTCCCTTCTGGCCGAAACACAGGGGCGGACAACGCGCCGCCGTGGGTATTTTTCAATTACGCGAGCACGGGCCATCTTTGCGGCCGGCGTGCGGCTCATTCGCGCCCAGTGCTTGCGGTCCAAACGCGAAAAAATACGCGGTTCGCTTGTTCGTTTTATCGCCGGGTAAATAGCCGGTGATGTTCGAATTTTCCGCCGAAAGTCGGGGATGGTCTCGTTGTCGCGAGCAGAATAAACACGTCGCAGGGATGACGTGTTTTCCGATTCGCGTTTCGACGATTTATTTTTTCCCCTTCCGTTCGAAATAATCTCTTCGAGCGAAATTGACAGACGCATGGCTCGGGAGGAATAAGAAGCGTGCACGTATATATGCAACTTCCAAGTATGCATTATGTTCCATAGAGGATTAATAGCGCGTGGATCAGTATGCAGACGAATCAAAGCTGAATAGGAAGTGAATGAATTGAGCACATACACTTCATTCTCGGCTGGCATTCACGTTACAATTTAGGGTTTGTGCAACCTTTACACACGACTGCTTGCGCAAATTAGCCGCGTCTATTTATACGATTCGTTCACAATGCGCTCGACGGTATTTATTTCCGTTCTCATACACATTCCCCTTAATCTTCGCCGATCTCTTCCTCGCCCGAATTAATCGAATAATCTCATCACAGCCTATCGAACCACTTAAAGCCCAGACTGCAGCCTTTACGCCATCTGCGCGCATTTTCGCACGCGTTTCTCCTCTGTCTTTTCCCTGTTCGAGTTAATCGAATTAATCGTCGCGAAAGAGAAATACAACGCGAAGAAGAAACCGAAAAGTAACTTCTCAATCCTTTTCCATCCCCTATCGAGTTTCCGCCTCGACAAAATTACCGAAACGGTTTCGCCGAGTCTGGTGTCTTTCGAAACGCGGCACAGCTCGTTCCTCAAGAGCCGTCGATACTTGGCAAGAAACGGAAGTGGAGGCTGAAACCGCCTCTACACCCACTTTCCGGCCCCTCACCCCGGCAACCCCCGGCGAGTCACCGTCCGAAGGGAAAATGTTTTCGTTCCAGCCAGCTCCTCCGGCAGCCGTGGCTGGATATGTAGGTTAACCCCGCTGCACCCTTTCTGCCTCCAGTAGTACTACACGACGACGGGGTTGCCGGTGGTATTGATCCCGACCAGGGTTGCCGGAAGGTTCTCAAGTTAAAAATACACGGCCTTGCGAGTCGCGCGGCTGCCAGGCGTTTTCGTGGCTCCCTTTCGCGTCGGATATTTTCCCTTTGCCAGCGATGACGAGGGGTAGTGGCCGGGGTAGGGGTGCAGGCGATTAACGCGCACCCGATAATTATCGCGCAGGCAGCATCGCGTAGGACCAAGTTCGTCTGGAGCGCTTTACGGCGCGGCCTCAGCCGACTATTAAACAACTGCACCCTGGCTAACTGCTAATTAAGTGGCAAGACTCTCGTTCCACCCTCCGGTGGAAAAACGGTTAGGGGAGGATGCGGTTTCGAGGTTGCAAAGATTTCCGAATCTTTTCCTACTGCTGCTTCTACATCGATAGTATCGAATCCTTCGGAAACATTTTCCCGGGGTAACGCGAGAGATCTCGCAGTGATTCTCGCGAGGTTGTTGGTTTGGCGAAACGAAGAATGGAGAAGGGTTGATAGCCTCTGCGAGCGGGTTCTCTGGTGGTGGTAAATGGTTTCTGAGAAGAGTCGATGTAAAAAGGCAGGCACCGCGCGGCTGGATGGAATGGAACTGGGCTAGATCCAAAGTAGGTTCGAACTAGGCCTGATGCAGACACGCGGGCTGAGAGCGAGTTGAAAATAAGATCGAAGTAGGCTTGAAGTTGGCTGAAAGCAGGCCCAAAGAGGACTCGAAGTGGGTCGTGTCGATGCGAGCCGAAAGGAAGGCCGAAGTGGGCCAAAAGTAGACTCGAAGTAGGCCTGATGCTAATGATAGTTGCAAAAGTGTGTCTAAAAATTTGGGGCGAGATTTCAATTGCATTTTTCGCCGCGCGCGAGTGCTCGTCGAACTTTGGGACAAGTACGTGCCTTAATTAGCGGGACTTCGACGCCTTGCTGATCGGTTTACGTTTTTTTCAAACACGGACACTCCGTCGAACTTCGACAGTTTGCGAGGATCTATGTCAGAGCACATACTTCGGTAGTTAATCGAGAAGTTCAACGCGGAATCAAAAGTGGCACCGCAAGGCTACTGTTAATAATCGCGACGTCTAAACAGAATAATTTACCGGTCCGTGCGAACTTCATCCGCAACCACGGAAGAAACCAGTTCAAATAAACGGAACGTTCGTTACTCCTGCGACTTCAGAGAGTCGGAAATAGATTAAAACAAACTTCCTACTTCGCGAGGAAAGGCAGGTCCCGCGAATTCATTGGAAAGGCCCTGGCGGTAAGAACGAGGGCGGTCGGGCCGAAAAAGAGCATCCTCCGTGACTCGTCGCGAGATCCACGCAACCCTATCACCGGGTTCCCCTATCGAGCCGTCAGACTGCGGAGGCCGCGGCGAGGGGTGACGCGATTCAAAGGACAGCCTTTTTTCCGGCCTTCGTGGAACCTTGGGGGTGAGAACTCCGGGGTTGGTTGCAGGTGCGCGTAAAGACCCACGAGTACGCCCTTTCCCGGCTGCTGAATGGAGGCCACGTGGCTGAAGGGGCACTGAATGTGGGCCAGAGGAGTGCTCTTCAGCGAACCAAGTCAATGGAGCACAGATCCAACCGATCCTATCCTTCCTTTTCTCAGTCAGCTTTCAGCCAGTCCAACGCGTTTCCTTGCGTTCTCGCGGTGTACAGAAACGAATCGAAGGGACGGAGAAGTCTGACGATAATTATGCCACTCGATACGTCGAGTGGCTCTCCCTTCCATCCACAGCTCGATGGCGTCGTTTCGATGAACGACGCGTAATTGCGCATCCGTGCATGGGGGAACTGTGCCGTGCTCCACGTGCTGCTCCGCCGATGCAATCGATTTTGGCAGGCGGGGTCCTCTTTTTCCCGACATTCCTCCGCTTCTTTCCCAACTTTCCCAGACGTTACTGGACCCACGCTTGGAAAACGTCACCGTTCCCGGATGCTTCCGAAAGAAATATGGCCAGTCGATCTTCCATTTCGTTGCATATTTCATATCTTTGAAAGGTCGATGACTTTTCCCGTTCGAAAATTCAGCAGGAAAATTTGTGGAAAGGAACGATTGGATATTTTATAAATCGAAACCACTGGAAGGGAATAAGGGAAGCTACGAGTCGAGAAGAAAAATCGCGACGCGTAGTTTCCTATTTTTCGTTACGATTAATTCCACTCGCAACGGCGCGCGAGATTTAACGAATCCCTTAATTGTAATTACCGCGAGGTGCTAACGATGACAATTCTCTCGTGCATTTTTTCCCTTCGGTTTTTTCTTCTTTGAAACGCAGAGGGTGGAAGGAAGGCTGGCAGATTCCGGGGGAAAGGCATTCGTCGAATGAAGACAGAAGTATGCAGCCGGGAAGCGGTGGAAAGTGGATTTAATTACGACTCGACCTAAATAGGGTCAAGACACGGGTGCTCGACCCGACCTGGCCGCCCCTGCCTTCTGTCGCTCGAGTGGAAAGGTGTTTAAATTGCTTCCTCGTCAAACGCGAAACTAACAGTTCTCGTAAAAATACTACCGGACCGGCCAGACAGAAAATGAATAAACAAATAATTTCGCGAACGAATGTTGGGAAATCCGTCGACGCGTATCGCTGATTTAACGGAAGAGACTTCTCTTTCCTTCTTTGCGAACGTTCCAACGTTCCATCGTCGTTATCGCTGGACGTTCGGTTTTCCTTCGTAACGATCAATGCGATGACGCGAATGATAATTCCAATATCGATATATAAATTTATAATACAGAAGATTGGACTTTCGTCTGGAAGAGTATAGCGTGCAAAGCTGCAAGATTTTTTCCATCAGTCGGAATATACATATTGAACTTGGCTTTCGAAAAAACTATTACGTAGACCGGTCGGAAATGCATGGAGAAAATTATTAAGATACGCGACGAGTGGAAAATTTGCAAACTACTGGATGCTAATCTATTTTTTACAGAGATCACCGAGGTGTCGGGATACGGGAATACGTGAATACTCTGTTAATTCCATTTTTCCATTAATCACAGTATCGATTGTCTGTCGACAGTCTCCTTGTGTGTTTCGGCGTGTGCGAATTGCGTCGAATGCAAATGTAAATTCCGTATCTGCGACAGATTTCTGAAACATTTGCAACTCGTTTTACCCTTATGCCACTTCGAAGAGAAAACATTATCGATCTCCGCGAAGATAGATTGTCGAAAATCGAAGGAAACGTGTGAGACGGAAACTCAGCCACGCTCCGTGTCACCTAGTCACCAAGAATTCCTAATTCTTCGTGACTAACCTAACCCGAGACGACTCCGTCTGGTCCCATCTGCCCAAGTACCCGAAACTATCCCTCTAAATACACCAGGAGCGCGGGAACACGACACAACAAGTTTAGAATTGGGTGTTGCAAGGAGATCCGAGTCGTCGGCAAGTTGTGCAGGCAGTTCGGCAAGTTGTCCTGTCATTGGGCGTTTGGCAGAATTCAAGGCTGCCGCGTCGCGACGGGGACCTTCGTCGGCCGATTCATCGCGGTGTCGTTGAATCGAACGGACGCTCGGAGGCGTCGCGTCCTCTCTCGCCTGCCACTGGCAACTCTCCGATTACTCTGCGCTGACAATGAATAGACGGGAGGAAACCGTGCGGAATCGACGTTACGTAACGACCGGTTATACAACGAATCGCCGCGCTCACGTGCGCGGACCGGCCGTCATGACGACGTTTTAAAGGTCGTCCCGACGTCGCATAAACAAATCGCAGACCGCGTGCAACGGCAGACAGGTATCGATTCGCGGGTGCCGCTGCCACGACGACCTTATGCCTCCCTTTTGGCGCATCGAGACGCTGCGCCACCCGATCTCGTCGCGGATCGATCGATCCCTACTCTCTCTCTCTCTCCATCTCTCTCGCTTTCTCTCGCGATCGCGATGCCTTTCCAGGAACATGTGCAAATTTCATCGCGTTTCCGGGATAAATATCGTATCTCTGAGTGAATCGAGGAGCCGGTTGGATGAATGGTGGATTTTCGGGTGGTTAATGGGAGTGGTTTTGCTTTCTCTCGCTGGTGGAGTAATATCTATAATTGTAGAAGTGTCACCTTTGGTATTAAACTGGATTTATGTCAGGAGGAACAGTGGTAGTGGAAATTTATCTATTTTCATAGTCGATATTTAGTTATAATCGGAGTGATATCGTAAGCGTTGCAAGTAGTACTTTAACCTATCGATATTTGATAACGGTAATTGCGAAGAAATATTGTCGTCTAAACGGTATTTATCGACGACACGTAATCTCGTACCGAATAACGACGGTGCTACCGGTAATTACGGAGTAATTTTTCCGCGAGCGATATTTAATTGTCGGCGACGTGTAATTACGAGTAATGTCCTTTTATTGCCGCCGTTAATCGGGGGGTAGATATTTTTTCTTCAAACGGTATTCGGCGGTGGTAAACGCGTCGGCGTGAACGCGATACCGCGGTTGATAATTCGCCGGGATAATCGGGTCGAAATAACGAACTTAACCGTGGTAGATTAATCGAACGCTCCGAGCGAAGAACGACACGGCCATTTTGTTTTCTATCGACAAGATGTCGCCGTGGAAACGGTAATCCGACTAGCCTGTTCGATATTACACGCGGACAGTTCAAGGTACGTTTTTAATTGTCCTGTTTTCACGAGCAAAGAGGATCGCCGATCGCGTTACGAGCGTACGCCCAAGGAATTGAAACCTTTCAACGAAGCTTCGCGCAATTACGAAACCTTGACATCTATCGACGAGATACCTCGGATGGCCGGTCTGTTCGAAAGAATATTCCAGAATGCGACAGGCTCGCTTACCGCTCGCTTCCGCGAGGAATCTATTTTTGTCGCGCGAAGCGTGATTGCTTTGAAATTCCTGGGCAAATTTATACGTGGACACGAACATGAACTCTGTTAATTATTCCTTTCAATAGGACTATATGTCTCTCGTGGGGCAATTTGAAAGATAATACCCCAGGCTGCTCTATGATTTCATGCTCGTAATCGTATCGTCGAAGCGGAGGAAACACGCGGAAGGAATATGCAAAGCAAACCGTGTCTTGCCTCATCGTCCCCGAAAGTCAATTCTTCGCTGCTTCGAAACATTGAAATTTTTACACACGCGTATACACTTCGAAGACGACGAAATTTGACGCTTTTGCATCTTCAACGACACTTTCCTCGGTGATTGAACGCGGTGCGTAATTGATAATTTTTAAACGCACGTGACCACGACTCTCGCGACCGAAAACTCATCGACCTGGCCGTTTTTTGCTCGTTAAAGTCCCGTACTCGTCATCGTACACCCTCGACTAGGAGGTCCGTGCCACGATTCCGACACGGTTTCGTAACGCGAGCTTCACGCCGGACCGGGAATATAAATCGTCGGATTTGGCCGGACCTTTCAGGAATTCGACGACACGCTTGCGACACTGTCGCCGTGATCGACTAGCGCAATCGTTACGACAGCGCCGCCCTTGAATTCTGATGCGACCGAGGAGAAGCATGGTGGATTCGGTGGAATCGAATCGATCATCGATAGTGTACAGTGAAACATGTCGAGATTTTTCTCGCGTTTAAATTTCGAATAGATTGGAGTAGAGCTTTCAAGTCAATCTTCGTTGTATCAGGAATCACGTATTAACTTCGCGATTAAGTATTTAATTTCAACGAATTATTACGCGTGTATATTTTCTCGTAGTTCAAATTGCGAAACAAAGATTCCGAGTTAACTTTCGTTATACCGCGGTTGAAATCCAATTAACATCCCCTGCGATGATTTAATCGCGAAAAATTGCGGATCGAAAAATCGTTTAACTTTGATTAGCCGTTATATATCTGTCTCGCGCGCGATGAAGTTACGAGAGTTTGTAGAATGTATGCAAATTTTGTTAGTCGCGCATCGAGTAAAGTCTATCCACGCTATTCGGCAGGAAAAATTATCGCGTAATGGAGCGAAGTGAAAAGGAGGGACAAATACATAGTATCACGATGAATTCATATAAATTCATTGCCTAGGGTTACTTAGAAATTAGATTTATAAATCCTCTCGCCAGCTACCCTCGAATTCAGCGATACAACTGGAGGAAATTCTTCTGCGAAAACCAACCCTCGCCTAACTCATCCTCATCCTAAACTCGCACTCTATCAAAAGCGAAATCTTGTCAGCGCGAGGCACACGGAAGCTGCGAAAGAGAGGCGGAAAAAGCGTGAAAGAGAGAAAGAGAGAAAGCCGGAGCTTCCGAGCGTTTCATCTCGCGCCTGCAATTAATCGTCGGTCGGGGCTTTTCAGTCGGATCGATCGCGCGTGACCGAATTACCGTTGCGAAAGGGAGAGAGAGAGAGAGAAAGAGAGGCGTCGCGGCGCGTCTTCGATCGGATCCGCTCGCGGAGGCGTCGCGCTCGAATCATCTCGCTGCCGTGGCTCGCGATAAATTACCGAAGCACCCCGCTTTTCCCTCTCTTTCTGCGCTGCCGAGCGACCGACCGAGCGACAGATCAATACGACACAGCCTCCGCAGACACGGCCGCTGCTGCTCCAGATAACAAGGGTTGAAAGAGAGACAGAGAGGCGAGAGAGCCGGGGAGCGCGCGACCGGGAGCAAGACGGAGAAGCTGCCCTATAAGCCTCTATTTAAATAGCGCCCTAAATCCGACAGGGACGCCCTCTCGCGAGATACAAGCACGGACAGAGGGTGGAGAAAAGCCGTCGAAACGAAGGAACAGACCCGACCTGGGTCAATCCGTTCGACTTCGGGCTCTTCCGGAAATTACTGTGCCACCGACGGGGATTCCGTTTGCCGGATTGAATATCGACGAGCTGGAATTATATTTTTTCCTTTATTTCTGCCTGTTTTTTCGACAGAGGATACGGGCCGTGCTGCGTCCGGGTGATTGTCGCGGAAAAGGGTGCGAGAGGAACTCTTCGTGATTCGTTTCGGCTCGCGAAAGCTACGCCGATTGGTGTCGGAAGATTGGATTTTTCCAGGCAGATGCGAACCGCGCGGTGATCGAATCGATTAATCATTTTCCCATTTAGATCGTTCCGAGCCCGATGGAAAATTTCCAGATCTGACCTCGGAAAAAATTCGGACAAGGAAACGGTGACTTTTATGGTCGGTATTTTAGGACAATCTCTTGAGCGGAACTATGCGGTTGAGGTAACAAGCCAAGCGAGGAAACAGGAAGACGATTGAAACCGCGTGGAAATTATTTAAAATCAGGATATACTAAAATGATATTCATCGGGATTATAAGTTAGGACACGATTGTTGGATATTTGACGAAAAAGCGGCTACATAGTTTCAGACACGGTTATTCTCCAATGCCAAGCGACGTTGCGTAACACCGACTTTCAATTGACACTGAGATACCGTTCGCGCGAGCGTCGCGAGAATCTCCAGCAACGAACTATGATTCACCGAGACCTCACGCACGGAACCCGCTCGCCAGCTTCTGCACGGTATTCAAATCGATCAATAAAACCGGCTACCACGAAACATAATCGTGCAGTATCCTTCGTGGTTAACGAGCAATCAGCTGTGTGACTGGCGGGAGGGGGAAAAAAATGTCTGGAAAAAAGGAAGAAAAGGCGAGATCCTTGAAAGACGATCGAGCCTGGTTGACGAACGCGGAAGCAGAGGAGGCCATGGCTGCGGCGGCCGCTGGATAATTTCGCCGTCTGCAGCGAACGTTTGAATCGGTGGCTGCCAACTTAATAGCTAAAAAGAGAGTATCGGCGAAGAACGAGGCGGAGAAGACGAAGAAGAAAAGGCGAGGCCATTATCCGAGGAAAATACGGACGGTTGTCATCCTCAGGAGCCGGCTCCAGACGATCCCGGAGAGATTCTCCGGTTATTTCGTGGCCGGGCGACCCCGACGTAGGTCCAGCCGATCCTGCACAGCTCGCGAACGATCGTCCGCTCGGATCCGCTCCGCGAGTCGCCTCTGGTATTGATCTCTCGACACGTGGCGCGTTAAGCTTTTCGCGGTCGGCTGTTTTCTCTGTTCGCCCGACGAGATTCGCGGTGGCAATGAGTTTGCGTTTGCCCGCCGGTGCGGAACGATGAATCGAGGGTAATGAAAATCTTCCCTTCGACCTGGGTAAATATTGTGGCGATCTTGGACAGACGAACGAGCTCGCGGAGATATTTATGACAGGCCCCGGCGGTTGTTGGAAGGGAGCTCGGATTGGATCTGCCAAGAAGGTGATCGATGAATTAGGGATATTTAGAGGGCCGGTTTACTTTCGTCTTTCAGGTCGCCCGCGAGGATTGGTCGAGCCGATGCGTGAAGCTGACGGGGAATCTGGGTCGGATAGAAGTCGAATACGGCTAAGATCGATGAATCGAGAAATATTCAGAGGGCTCGCTTTTAACCGCGAGGTCGATATCGGCGAGACGAAGTGTGATATTCTTTAGGGATGTTCTTACGCGAGATTGACAAGGCTGCCTCGGACCTCGCGACCATTTCGGAAGCCTACGGAATGTGGGTCGAACGGAAGCCGAATATAGCACGGTTCTTCTTTTCTATAAAGGAGCATCGATGAGAGTCTTGGAAACCTGTGATCGATGATAGCAGCCACTCGCGGAGTACGAGAGCGTGTAATTGGATCGTGTTAAAATTGGACAAGATACGAGGATTCAGGTCAATCGATTCCCATCAATTAAAGACACCGTGATCTCCCCTGAAACTGGAGATTGATCGGGACGGAGCTTAAAGATAAAGGCAGTTTCCCTCGTTAATTCCTAGTTTTACATCCACCTGTGTTTCGACTCGAAGAAAAAACGTCGACTTTGTCAGTGTCTCGCAGCAAAATCAGCAACGCGTTCTGCGAGGAGGGCAGCGAGAGGGTGTGGACCAATCGGCGTAAAGTATTATCAATTAAGCCAGAGGGCATTATCGTCGTTTGAAACTGGCCCGCGAAACGAGGAACAGAGCGGCCGCAATCGGGAGAACAGCGCGGAGACAGGACACTTGGGAAATCCCGGCGAGAATTGCTTCACCTTATCGTTCCTGGTTATTGCAGGAAGTAGTTGAGAAACGGCGCTGTTCGCTCGATAATTGCCAGATAACGCCGCGGAGAAACAATTGATTTTCGTGGAACGGAAAAAGAGAACGTCGGAGAAGGCTGGAGAATCGCGGAGGTTGTGGCATCGATAGGTCGACCGCGACGCAGCCTTTCTAACTCGCCTGTCTTTTGCGTCAGTGGTATTCTTATTGATCCGTCGCTGTTGACCGCGGATGAGACCAGCGTTTCATCTTTATTAATTCGCAATTAGTCACCAACCGGTCCGGAGATACTAATCGGCCGATTGACATGGTTTCGCGACCACCGGGGATCCGCTGTGTTTCTCGCTTCAGGAGCCGTTCAAGGAAACTCCGGGAAAAAGGGATCCGGGAGACATTTTCCTCCTCGGCCACGATGGAGCGATCGGCCGAGGAATCCCGTGGAATTTATCGGAATTCATCGGAATTTGAGAAAAACCAACCGTGTGGAGGTAATTAATCCGTGATCCTCTTTTTGCCGGTTTTTCTCCGCGCGTTTTTAGATTCCTGCGCGATAGGGAAGGACGCGGAACCGGGAAAGACCGAAGATAGAACGTTCTCGAGAAACGAGAGAGAGTCTTGGAGGCTAACTTTTTCACCGATCGTTCTCCTCGTATCTCGGATTCTTTTGGCATAGTTTCAACTTTAATTACTACTCGCGCGTCGGACAAAGAGTCGGCCGCTATTGCGTGACAATGACGCATCGGCGAGGACCGTGTAATATCGAGATAATGAAAGTATAAATTCCTCAAAAATCCACGTCCAACGTACACTCGCATCCCGTCTGGCCAAAGATCGCCTAACTCGTGAAACCGCGAATTTTGTTCAAAAGAACGAGAGACTCTCGAGGATCCTCGAGAATTAAAATAGAATTAAAAATAAAGTGGAAAATATAACTACGAAGGAATAAAGTTAAAATATAACTCGAGGAAAATTATATTTCACGGCGAAAGGAATACCGGAGAAGAGGAAAACGGGGAGAGCGTCGGAGGGAACTCTCTCGGTCTCTCGTCGTTGCTCGCGCTCGCGCGATTCTGCTCGAAATTCCGAAACAAATCGCTAAACGAGCCGCATCTCCGAAATTCTGCCGCGGTCGCGATTTCGCACGGTTCGCGAGTGAAATCTCGTTCACGATCGTTCCGCGCGATCCTTCCCCCGGTCGACGATCGACGAAGGCGTCGAACCGCGTCGCCTCTGCGGCGAGACGCTGCGTTTTCGCAGGATTTTCGAGGCGAGCGCGAAAGGAAAGGCGGTACCCCGTCGGGGAACAGAGAAATTCTTCGTTCATCCGTGCGGAAACCGCGCGTTCGCGGAAATCCTATCGGTGTTTGCTCTTCCGTATCGCGGTTTCGGATACGGCCGCTGTTTCGACAATCATCTCTAACGCTTGCGTGTCTCCGCGATAAACACGTCCCGCCTTGCTTTCCCATTATGCTCTGTTAAATCCCGAATAATTCCGCAGGAATCCGATCGATAAGAGTTTCCGCTCTATTTTACTCTCTTTCCTCTTTTTCTAATTATTTCAATTGGCTAAATCTCCGTAACTCTTATGACCAACGAGCTTCCGTTTTAATACCATTTATATTTCGATCAACTAAACAGACTACGTATAGAAAATAATTATTAGAAGAAGGGATAACACAAAGGTACCCATGGAAAAATTGATAAAAGTTGAAATTACTATTCTGTCATTTTCACGCGAAACGACGTCCTTCACTAGGTAGACAGCCGCGATAAAAATGATCGAACAACGCGATGCAAAAACAGCGCAATTTCTCAATTTCGAAATGTAACAAATATCTGGTGAATTTCTAAAATTAGTAGCGTCGGTGACCACGGTGACCACGGTAGGAGGCAACGTGTTAAACGAGCAACGAGGGTCGACCGCCAAAAACAAACGGTTCGAGAAGACGCAGGGGAAAGGTAAAAAAGAAGAAGAAGAAGGGCAGCGGAAGAAAAAAGGGAACAAAGGGCAGAAGGAGAAGCGGCCGGTGTAATTTCAATTACCGCGTTAAAGGGAGCCGCAGAGTTGCTCTCGAGTAGCTGACACGGACTGCATAAAAGAAAGCAGCCCACCCCTAACGAGAGGCCCGGCCGTGGCGATGAAAGGCGGTCAAAGGGTTGCGGAGCGGGCCGACAGTTTTCCACGGGTTTTCCGCGAAAACCGGCTCCTTTGAGGGGTGTACCCGGTGAGAGGGGAGTCCTTTTCGGGATTTTGCCGGCGAGAAAGCGGAAGGAAAAGGAGGCCGGCGGGGTGATCGATCGGAAGCCGCGCCCGCGGCGACTAGCAGGGTCGATCGGCAGAAGGGAAAAGGGTTCCTCTCTTTCTCTGGGCCGTGGATCCGGAGGAACGGCCTCCGTCGAAGTTCCTCGGGACAAACTTCCGATAGAACGAGAATAGAGGCGAAAAGTAATTCGCGGACGGGGAAACGGCGATGCTATCCCGCGCAGACTGCTCGAGGGTTAGTCGCGAGTTTTGGAACGCCTTCGAGCTCGATCCTTCCGGCCTCTCCAAACGGCTTTATTACGCTTCGGAAATCGATAACTGCCGCGCTGCATGCCGAATGAACGCCTCGAAATTGCCGACTTTTTCGGCTACGTTCGCCTTCGTGTAAGAGGGTCTTTAGGTTCGGCTCTAACTTGCCACTGCTCTCGGAAGAAGTTCCACCGAGGCTGGTGAAAATTCTGCTGAATATTCCGTATATTGCGAGGAAGAACTGTAAATGTAATTTCGAAAAGGGTCTTAGTTTTCTATTCGCTTTTCCTGCGTTTCTTCTTTGTCCAGAATTCGAAGTTTAGCGAGGGTAACGAAAAATTGTTGGATCCGTGCCACTTCGTTCATTTTTATTGGAATTGTAATATACCACGTATCGATGTGTATAGCTCCGATAAATATTAATGGAAGTGTTGGAAGAGTACGAGAAACGAGGTATTAATGATACCAGAAAGGAAAGAAAATAGACGCGATAAGTCGAACGAACTATCATTTGAGATACACGAGATTTATAAACTAGAAAAGTACGAAGGCTGACGACTCGTCGATTAATCATTGTTCAGAGGCGAGCTATACTTCGTCGGACAGAGAGCAAGGAATTACCGAGATCGTATAGGTCATCGTTAAGTGGAAAACGAAGAGGCAGAGAAAAGTGGGAAAGATCGAGACGTGGTCGATATCTCACCGATATCTAGATCCGAGAGCCGTAAATCGAGATTTGCGGCCAGTACGACGCAATAACTCCGACACCGGTACGACCGCACTAACCCCGATTACTTTCGCGGAGATATTTCAGCCGGAAGTTCATCGCCGTAGCCCCGAAAAAATATGCTCCGGTCCTAGCGAAGAAATAACGACAGCTCGGACATGTCGCGAAACCGGAACGGACTAAGGAAATTATTTCGACTCGCGCCGCGATTTCTTCATCCCCTTCGCTTTTTTCCGACGCCAACAATTTCTGCTCCCGGCAGTCTCGCGGGGCTATAAGAAGTTCAATTTTCGAAGCAACTATCCCATTCCGTACTTCTTTCCGCGATCGATAGCCGAAGGAACGACCCGAAGGTGTTCTCTACCTCGGTACGACAGATTTCGCCATTTTCTTCCCGAGATCCCATTCTTCGAATCGTAGAAGCGTGTCTCTGCTAGAATTTTTATGAAATTTTATCCTTTCCGTATCTTTTATGAGACACGCTCTTCGTATATTCTCAGCGATGGTATCTCAACATCTTGGCAAAAGATTTCAATTGCAGTTATTTGCGAATAAAATGATTACACGAAATTGTGACAAATTTCTCCGTTTTCTTTTCGAGATCCCATTCATCGAGCCGTAGAAGCGTAATTCTAGCAGGATTTTTATGAAATTCTCAACGAAGATATCGTAGCTTTTTCAATTGCGAAAATTTGCGAGTAATTACACGAAAATAATATTTTAATTATTGGCACGTATTACGTGTGCCACGTTAACTATTTTAGAGATACAGAACCTGAGACACAGCTTCTGTTATTGTTACAAAAATCCAAAGTTTCAGAAAAGCAGCAGAATTCATCATCGTAGAACAAAGTAGAGAATTTTTCTGTAGAATATAAAACCTCGCTGTAAGTACACTCATGTTCTGCTACTCTGGTTACTCGACCAAAGTAGACATACTTCTAAATGAATGGACTAAAACGAAGAGAAAAAAAATTGCAGATAATAACTCCAATTATAGGGAAGAAACCCACGAGTCTCGTCGAGTTCAAGCAAAATTCCCAATTATAACTCATCGCAGAGATACACGTGTAGAACACGCCAGAGAACTTTGATCCTGGCAATTCGAAACTCAGACGCGAAATTAAACATTTCGAAGCTAAGAGTACAAACCAAACATTATACAGACAAATGATTCTACCGGGGAACAGAGTCGGGGAAGAAATATGGCGGAAGAGTTGGAATAGTCGATCTAGCAACTGTGATCCCCGCGATTCGACGCGAAATTAAACATTTCGAGGCGGAGAATAGAAGCGAAAGATGGAAGAGAGGAAGAAATATGGTCGAAGACGCGGGATAGTCGATCTATCGAACGCTGCTCGAGAGGAACGACCCCGTCTGCAACGGAGTTTTAATTGTGGAGGAGAAAAAAGGAAGAAGCGAGTAATAGTGGAGGAATTAATCCCGACTGGCGGCCAGCAGCAATGGCACACGAGTGGAACGCGAGCGGAAGCGAAAAATAAAACGTTTCCAAGACACGGCCGGATCGATAGCTTCTTGCCTGCATCGACGAGCGGAACGCCAGCTTTCGGCCTGTTCCTTCGCGATACACGCCGAGCGTATTAAAATTTCCCATCGGCCACGGCCCGAGCTGCTTCCTTAAAAGCTTCCGCCATCCGGCCGACGCGTCCCGACGCCGCCCGACGCGGCAGGGTGCACGACGGATGGTACACACGGCAGACTTCCTGTCGTGAAAGGCGACTGATCGCGCGACCAACTTCCAAGGGTGCGTTGATCCACCGAACCTCCCTTCTTTGGGTTATTTCACCCTTGCGTTCTCGATTCGGGGTTGCTTTCGACTCGGCTACTCGAAATGGAGGTTCCAGTCAACTTCCATATCGATTTTGCTGTTTAATTTTAACGTTATCCAAAGAAACAAAGGTATCTGAGAAAATTCGGAAGTTAGATAATACCGAGCGAACAGAGAGAGATTTGGATTTTAGATTTGGTGGTGCAGTTTGGTCTATTTTAGATATCGGGGGTGTTTCTGTGGTTAGGCTCGTATTTCGCAGAAGTTTATATTTGCGGTTTCGTGTTTCGCATCTACTGGGTTCATAAAATGAGTGGTTTATTGAAAACATCAGATTTGATAGTACAGTTTGGTCTCTCTCAGATATCGGAGGATATTTTCGACATGTTCCTGCGGTGTTAGAGTCGCGTGCAGAAATTTATGCTCGTGTCTTTGTGTTTCATATCTTCTGCATTCGTAGAGCAGGAGGTTTAAATTTGTAGCGTCACCCGGAACAAATATCTCCTGCGAGTTTGCTTTTGACATTGATCTTCGACATCTCCGGTTTTCGATGTTACAATACCGAGGCGTACCGTGTAGATTGTTCTCGAAGAAGATGCATTTCGAGCAGGCTGCTCGAACATTCGTAGACACTATGTCAGTATATTATTAATAGTACACGGTGTCAAAGCAGCGTGTGACAAGAAAGAATTCGTTCACAGTTTTAGATAGCTTGGTTGCTCGGAACCCGAGACAGCTTCTCTTTATATCCGTACCAGTTTCCATCATTCTTCGAATTTATGAATGACAAAACCTCGCGAGCGATTCTCCAGTAAGAAACAATAGCTTCACAGATTCTTATCTTACCATGTAATATTCAAAATAAAATTTAATAAAATCCACAAGCCTCTAAACGATAAAATAATACCAAATCTACGTACACCGATTCTTCGTTAAAAACTAAAAATTCCTACTACTCTCAAGATACGATTACTAATATTATTAATATTCAAAAATTTTCCGAAGGTAGTTAAAGTGAAATAAACGTCGCGGCGACAACGATGGCCTGACCGAGGATAGAAGCGCCGGTCATCGGTGGCAGTGAACGTGTAAAACACGTTTAGAGGCTACTCCTGCGTCTGGAACCACGCGGCATATATTAATAGTGCTACTATAAACGGAGAAGAGAGGTCCGAAAAGCAATCGGGAATCTCGCGTCGCCTGGCAGCCACGTTCCAACCCCTGGCGAACTTCCTGTCGGAGCGCCATCGGCTACCAAATCGAACGTTCGATTCTGAGAAGAAGCAGAGCTGCTAGCCGCGCAACCTTTTCCCGAGCGAAACCTCTCGAGAGCAGGCACACCTCGAGCGCGACGCGTTCTCGAGACCTGTTTACGTAAGTGTGAATAAGACGTGCCGCATTCTAACCGGTGATCTATTTACGTCCCCTGCTCTCCGAGATCCCAGCGCCCGCGGCCCGAACAGACCTAATTTTATATTCGGAGCAAAAACTCCGGCACCATTGCCAAGTGGAGCTCTAACAATCGCCGCTCCGCTCGCGGCCTCAGCACCGCTAACGCCGCCTCCTCTAACCCGGATACCAGTCGCCATATCGCCGCTGCGATTAATCCTACCGGGGTCACGAGGCAACTTCTCCGTCTGGCCGTTTAATGCCAACTCTGCACAGCTCTGGGGGTGGTCTTCTAGGCTTTTCGGGGGTGGAACGGGCCGTTAACGGGCTCCGAGTTGCAAGACGTCGCAGCCGGACGGTCTTATCCACAGTCTTATCCGATGCCCCGAGGTTTCGCTAATTTCCATCCGTCTTTTTCTCCAGAAACTTCCGATTCTGGACGGTGCTTACTTTTCCCAGAGATCAGATTTGCGTCCACGATACGCAGGTCGGGGTTATTGGGTTTGAAGTAATCGAGATGGTTGATGGATGTTTATGCGGAAAGAAGATACGGTTTCGCGAGGATAGCTAGGTTCTTTGACGCTATTTGCATGACAATGAGGAATACCGGAATCTTATCGTTTCGCTTGGAATTCCTGCGAACTTTTGTGTGTTGGATAAACTCTATTCGTTCCGATATGCCCGTTCTTCCTAAAAATAGTAATTCGAAGATCTTCTACCATAAAGTTAACCCAAACCACTTCGTCGGAGTTGGAACCATTTCACTTCAATTTGTAAAAATAAATTTCCTCTCTGCCAAAGCGAGTATCGCGAATTTTTCGTGTTCCTTCGCGATTTTCGAGCGAAAGTTGTCACGCGGCGATGTCGAGCGCGCGATTTTAAATCAGCCGCGATTGAAAGCGGAGAGAGCGCGGTAAACAGAAGTTTGGGCGGAAAATTTGGCGAAAGTCGGGAAAATGGCGGTCCAGCCGGTCGGAAACCAGCGAAATAACAGAATCGTCGGTTCCTACGGCTTCCGATCGCGCTTTCGGCTTTAAGCTTCCTCCCCCTTTGTAACGGGATCGACGAAACAAAAGAACCGGGGTAAAGTTTGGCGGTCGAGACAGGATTAATGCTCACCGCGAGGAAAGCTTTCGGTGCTCCGGTCTCCGGCGTGGAAGCGGCGACAACGAGCTTCCGGGGATTTGCTTCGCGAAACCGGAGGGGAATAAGGGGGAGCAGGCAGCCATCTGCTGACAGAATTGCCATTGACGGCTTCTACTACCGCGGAAATGTATCGGGCGAATTTTTTTAATCTCATTTCCAACGGTACGCTTGCGAATAATTCGGATATCAACGATCTTTCCATCGAACTGGTGGCAAACTATAAATTTATCAGCGATCGATCATTTTAAGGAATCAAAAAATTGTTTTAATTTATCTCGAATTTGTATTTCGAGAGAATTTCCCGAATTTACATTGCGAATAATCGTATTTCCAGTCGATTAATCTCGGCAACGATATTTGTAGGAAGAACGTTTAGAAACAAAGACTGGTAATGGCGGACGGCGTTAAACTCGAGGATTCAGTACGCTGGTTGGAGCCACTTATTTCAACCTACCGTGGAGAGAATTATAAATAGCGAATACCTATCTATTTCTACAGCGGTTTTATTGTCTTCCTATTCATCTTTGTCGCGTACGGCTAAAAATAAGAATAAACGCACTTGTTCCTGCGTTATTATCTATTGCGCTGCACATTCGCTTTATTCAAGTAATTAAATTAACAGGACCTTGAAATTCTATTCGATCGATTTACACTGGTAACATATAAAAAAAGAATTCGTCTGTTTCTCGTTGTGCTTCGACATCAACGATTTACAACGATATTAATTATTACATGGATAATCGCCAGATTTTCTTCGCGATTTTTACGTTCCTCTCGCGATTCTGCGTCACACTTTCGCCTGGAATTGTGCGCATCGGCAAATTAGCGGTAACTCGCGGGATTTATCGGTGTTTATCGATAACGTTATCGTCATCGACAGCTCCCGCCACGACACTTGGCAAGACACCGGCGGCTGTTACGCATCTGAATGCAATTATTTATCGGCCCGTGAAAATAGAATGCTCGCGGTCGGGCTATATATAATACACGCCGCTGACAAATTCGAGCCAGAAACACGAATTCGATGTAGCAATTAATAATGACGAACGAGCTTGCCGACCTCTTAGTCATCATTCGGATACTATCGATAGGGTTCGCCGCGACCAGGCGGCGGAGAATTCGATAAACGAATAATTAACACCTGACGAATCCAACCTCGAGCGAATCATTCGGGTCTGTGTGCGTCGTGACAATTACTAGTTTGGTCTACTGCCATCTTATTCGGCTCTCGATTCGATTGCTGCCTTCGACACTTCTTAATTTTCATCGTTTAATTCGATACGATATCGGAAATAGAATCTTTGAGATAGAACGATGGTTTTAAGATTAATCCTTTGCACTCGGCGATTTTTTCGTTACGAAAAAATAGTAATTCGAAGATCTTCTACCATAAAGTTAACGATACTTTTAAGAAAGAAATCCTATGAACATTAAGACATAGAATTATTTTATCTCGACATTCCACGCATCGATGAGTAACTTTAAATTTGATATATCAATTAATATCGATCTTTAGAATCTGATCATCTCTCGAGTGCAAAGCGTAAATTATCTGCCTCTTGGAAATTTTAAATTTATCCCGAAACTGGTGTCAAACCCAGAATATTCTATTAATAAAATATTATTAGAGTAGGGTAGTCGTTATATATACTTTTTCCTCGAAGTAGCTACTCGCGTGGATAGAAAATATTAAACGAATCGTTTAAGAAAAATCAAATAGTTATTTCACCCCTTTGTTTACAGCAACGTGTGAGACTCGTCAGGTAATCCGGCCAAACACGAGCATAACAGGCGAAAGCCACGGTGCATGGATAGAACTCGATGTAAGCATTACGGGCTAGGCTCGTGGTCAATTTTCATCGATGTTCCTTTGCCTCCGTTCCTTGTTATCCTTCGACGCGTGACCATCCTTTTCGCTATGGCACGCCTCGTAGCAGTTTAAATGGTAAGTAAAGCGCTTAAACGCAGTGTACTTAGATAATAGTAATTACGAAAGTCGCATGACGGATATAAACAGGTGTACGTATTGCTTCGGACAAGTTTTTGCGCGAGTTTTGGACCGTTCGCTTGGATAGTTTGATATCGAGAGAGTTTAAACGTAAAGTACTTGGATAATGGTAATCATAGAAGTTTCCTAGCGGAAATAGGTAAATGCGCGTGTTGATTTGGGTATGTTTTCGAACGAATTTCGGATTCTTGGGCTGGATGGTTTGATATTAGAAGTGTTTAATTCCTTTGTAAGGAAATCAGGCTAAATGGGAGTGTTATGCGAGAGGGGCGTGGCTCGTGGATAGGTAGCAACGTAAACACGGGTTAGACTCTAGGTTAATTTTGATGTTTTCTTATTTCAGCTACGTGTTATTCCTCGCAGCCCGGACGTGATTGCTCAACGCGTGACCGACCTTGCTGTTGACTATACCACGCATCATCGGAGTTTTGCTGGTGCAGTAAGTGGTTAATAAACACCCTGAAGTCTTCGTCATCGCTACGTCATTAATTACTAATTTATTAAAATTAGAATAAAATAAATTATTCCTTATTATGATCCTATTAAAGGGCCATAAATCAACCTAATAACAAAATTCCTCAAAAAATCCTCTGGAAATTAATATTCACAGCCTCACTTCACGATACAAAATAAAGATTAATAGATTTATCATCCACGAAAAATTATTCACGAGTTTCAAGAACCCCATGATTCTGATTCCAATCAATACCAGCGACGAAATTCTTCCAAAACGTTATTTCAAGACCAATATTCTTCGACTCCATGCTACAGGACATAAATAATTCGTCCCCATTAGCAGTTCTAATCTACCCGATTCGCGTTCACCGTGTTCAGAGCAAGCGCTCCGGTCGCGTTGAAAGAAACTTAGCAATGGTAATTAAACGGAGGCTGCGCGTGTAGAAGACGGTGCTGGTTTCTTGCATGTCGCATCCTCGTGTCGTCGGTCAACACGGAAGCGCACCGAGCCCTCGGATGCGCAAACAGTGAGAGACACGTGGTCGTAACGCCATAAAACGCGGCGGATTCCCGGCGGGGACGCCGCGGCGTCGTGCATCTCTCGCGTACGTCGATTAGCGACGGCAATAAAGCATTTTCACGACGCGACACGCTGTAAAATTTATCTGGCGGGATCTTAATCGCGATAGCGTCTCACCGGCACGCCAATTAACCGACGCAATAAATTGCTTTTTCCTGCTTCCCTCGCGGACAAGCGACTTAAACGCCGAGGGTTCCCGTGCTTCACCCACATTTTTCGGCTAAATTGGAAAATCCTTAGACATTTGCAACGTTTAATCACCCTTCGGCACCCGTGTTTCAAGATTTCTACGCGAAACCGGACGAAATTTGGAAAGACACGAGGATACCTTGCAGTTTTCTTCGAAGAATTTCATTTAGTATGACGGTATCTCTTGTTCTTGTTATACGGTTGGTTCTTAAGTAGGATTTTTCGATTATTCTCTAACCATTAGATTCGTTATTCAGTAGAATAACACATAATCTCGAAGGATATGCAGAATATTTAACTATGATCACTTCATTCACTTTGAAAGGCATTTGCAAGTCTATGAATAAATATTTTACACTAAGTTACACGAATTATTGGAAATATTCCGCATGTACAGAGATTAATAAAATATGTAACTCCCAATCAGGGAATTCTGATAGAAGTGGACTCGAAGATAAGGAAACCTCTGTAAAATTCAGAAAAATTCCGGGAAATTCCGGGAAACGAGTAGCTGATAGGTCGCTGATCTCCGGATGTTTCATAGAAAACCGGATTTTCCGTGAAACGGCTGGGCAAAGGTGAACGAAACGCGCAAGTTCACGAGAGAGAGTGAGCACCGCTAGACGGACGCTAACAGACAGCAAGACGGGATCTATTCCGGTCGAGGTCGACTATGTTTAGAGAATTCGAGAACGTTTACCTAATATAGAGCTAAGTGTCCAACGTGCTATCGATTGCACGAAATTTGGCCGGACTTTCTGTAAGCTCGGATTCTTTATTCTCTCGTAATTGCGGCGCGATTTACTTGGCAGCCGACTCGCTTGGCCAACGCTCAGCTCTCGCTAGAACGCCGCTTCTCGGCGCGAAACTCGCCTCTAGAACATCCCCGTGACCAACCGATCCATAACCTCTCCCCCAGAGATCGAACGGCTAGTGAAAAAATCGAATTTCGATCGCGGGAGCGAAATTTTTAATATCGTTTCGCAAAATCGAATTTTCATCGCGAGAATTCGATTGTAACGCTGCTATTATCGAGAACCACTCAACGCGGATTTTTTAGCGTCACGTAGTTGCCAATAAAAGTCAAGAAACGATTGGCGAATTTTTTTCTATGTTTCCTCATCTTCTTAGATGTGTTAAAATCTTTGATTTCAATTCGTGAATCTCGGAGATTGGCAAATGACCATTTTATTCCTTAATTTTTGCCCGTTCTTTGTTCCATCGTGTCAACTATATTTAACCAAGATGCATAGCTTCCTCTGAAGAAATTATACATGCATACCCGATTATTTTCATCGTGGTGTTTCCGTTGTTATTATATACGAATGCTATATTTAGGCGTACGCTTTAGATCAGGTGTCAAAATGCTGGCGTCGCGTTAACGTTGCAGCGCAATTAGAAATTACACGCTTGGCGGGCGATTTTTCGGAAAAATATTCGCCGAAAACACGAGAGTATAGCGGTAACCGAGCGATAGAAACTCGGGAATTAGCACCTGCATTGCGGCAACGATAAACAGGAGAACAGAAGACACGGTAACGTTGCGATTCTACCTCGGACTTCAACTTCGCAACCGCGATAACCACAAAGGGATTCGAAATATAGAATTTCGGGACGAAACACCGAAATACAGCGAGCCATCGACGGAAGCTCGCAACCTGGCAACTGCATTGCAGCAGTAGTAAATAAAGAAATAAAGGAGGCGGTCGTGTTCCCTCCTACTCTCTCTCTCGCCGAGTTATCAAAAGCTTGGAGAGACGTCGAAATCATCGCGGACGATAAATTACCCGCAAACACCGCGTGTGCCGAAAACTCGCGAGCGCAAAACATCGTAAAGCATAGCAGTCAAGATAACGATCGTTTCCTCGCTGACGCAATGGCTCACCGCCTGGAAAGAGAGAGAAAAAAACCGCGACTTATCGACGTTGGGTAACGCTTCCAAGTACCGCGGAATGTCCCGCTGGAAAACGTCTTTCCGCGCGTTATCGCGGGGCGGACGAATTTTTTATCTCGCGCGATAACGCGGAGCATTCCGGCGCGGAACGAGCTCCTCTCGTTCCTTCTTCTCGTTAAGCCGCTCGCGGGCCCGGCCCCCTTCGCCGCTTTTAATTAACGATCCTCCGCGGTTACGAGAGTCTCGGAGCCGATCGACCTTTGCGCGCTGGCAAAAATCCTCCGGCAGAAATTACGCTCGGTCATATATCAGCGTGTCCAACGGGAAATAATTACGCGAGGGTTACGCTCCGCTCAGACGTTGAACGATCGATCCGATCAGTTATCGCGACGTTACACACCGCGCTCGAGAATCTCCGCGTGAGAGCATCATACCGCGGATTCGCCAGCGATTCACCAGCGTGATCTTTAACCAGCGGAAGCGTCCGCCGATAGCCGATGGTTCAACGATCGTCTATCGATCGGAGATCCTTGCCTTCGCGTTTGTTCTGCTTTGTTTGCCGAGCCGGGAATTCCTCGGTCGAGAGGTCTTCCGCCGTTGACAGACGTTGGATAGAGTTCAGCGAATGCTACGGTTCAACCGAGCCGTTCTACGCGTCTGACGGTGACGCCGAGTCCGGGGATCTGGGTCACCGGGACTCGAGGATCGATAGATGGCACAGGGATGAGAGCCAGGCCTAAATCCGGGCTCCGGGATACGGCTGGACCAGGCTTCCTTTGAACCTCTAGAACCACCCTCGATCACAGACCACTCGGGTCCATGTTTCCTCGGATCTCTACTTTCCGTCATTTCTATCTGCTCGTTTTTCGCATAGCGTAAGGATATATTAGACCAGTAAATTTTTATATAGAGCAGAAAGCTACGACGTAGAGCAACGTAAACCCTTGCCAGCGTTACCCAGCAACGAAGGAATCTACGTTAGAATTATTCTTTTCTAAATCGAGAAATTGGTATTTTGAAGAGCACTTAATACGGTTCGAATTAGTTATATCTGCGTTTCAGAGGATATTGATTTCCTTTTCATAAGTCAAAGATGGGACAACGTGTGTTTCTTCGCAATTTCTTCTGTCTAACGTTTCTTTTCAGGGGTGTATGAATTTTCTGGAGCGGAGGGTTAAGCGTAATTTCAATCAGAGTGCAATGAATTCTTAGCCCCGGGGTCGCCTGTTAGAGGTAGGCTAATAGGAAGGTTTCGCGTTTACCAGGGGCATAAAATCGCTATTAGAATAACGGAACACTTAAGCTTAATGCGATCGTAGAGTCGTTCGGTGCTCGAGGATCCTCCGATCTATATATCACCGTGCAATCATGGTCCTCGTGGATTAAGTCACGTAAGTTATCAAGCGCTAACGACGTCCTTGCGATCGAGGATCCCGGAATATCGATAACCCGAGAACACAAGAGACCACTCGCGGCTCTAGCTGCGCTGTTTGCGCTATTTATCGGGACCTCGATTGATTTCCGAAACACCGCCGCAGATAACGACTCGTTCCTGCCAGGTGAATATCGCCCGATGACGTTTCCTCAGACAATACACGCATTGCACGCGCCTTTTCGTATGCAAATCAACTGACGCAACACGCGCGACCTCCGCGTGCAATTATCCGCAATAAATTATCAATTGCGCAACGCGTGGCTGCGGAAAACAATTTGGCACGCGTGTTTGTACTTAGCTGTTTGCGAAAAACAGTTGCAGCCCGGCGATACGCGAGAAGGTTCTCTGTTGATTCTGGCGGGAATGTTTGAGTTGCCGCAACCGAAAGATGGTTCAGGTGTCGTACCGAAGCGAAACTAGCGCGAGTAGGCGAACAGTTCTTTTCTCGCGAGACGAATCGCCCGTTTGCTCCTATTCTGCGAATTCTAGGAGAGATAAGGGCTGATAACGATGGAAGATTAGCTCGAGGAATTGTACATAGTTGCGAAAACACAGGAAGACTCGCAGTTTTTCAAATTTCAAAACTCGCTTTATTCGCGCGTGGAATGTTTCGATGAAGGAAATTAAAGAGTTAGAAGATTAGATGAAAAATAATGCAACTAAAATCGACAAGGAATAATCGAAAAGATAGAGAAGGATCAAAAATTGAAAAAGGAGTGTCTTTTCGAAATTCACGCTCGGAAATTGCACGTACCCTCGTCGCGGAGGTGCGAATAAAAATGCAGAGGGGACCGTGGTCGGGGGATGGTGGTTAATCCGGGAAATTTTATGAAACTCGATAGAAATCGTGCAGTTTTAAATATTACAGCCAGGCCGCGTGATAACGCGCGGCGTACAGAGAGGAGACAAGTTGCGACAGATGTCAATTTCCACGATGGCGCGAGTTTCGTCGATAACGATGCTAACAGGAACAACAATTATTCCGTTCTCCCGTTCCGCGCTTTTTTCCCTCCCTCTCTCTCACTCCCACTCTTCGCCCGTTTCAATTAATTCGTAGACGTGTATCAATTAAACGCGGCACCCGGCAAACTTAATTCTCTCGAATAAAATATGGGCACGTCGCTTTTCAGCGCCAGCGTATCCGTCATCCGTGAAATCGTTCGGCTACGAAATTACACGAATTACGCTAATGCGGGCTATCCGCGCGGCCGTTCGTAAATAATATTTAATATCCATCGGATAAATCCGTTCGACATCGGGACTCACGTTTAGGAAAACCGTCCTTTAGAAAATCCCGCGGTTGGAAAGCTGCTCGCGGTTAACTATGATACACGTAACGCGGTAATTCAGCGTTCGCGTCTATTCCAGAGGTTTTTACGGCGCCGAGGTTTATAGCCTACTCTCCAGCAGGCTGTAAACTTTTTCCCGCGGTGATTCGCGGTCGTTTCTAAAATTTCAATCCGCCTCCGCGACGCATCGCGACAAGATGGCCGAAACTATCTCCAAGCGCCGACAGTTCTCATCCGAGCAAAATACTCACCCCCGAACGTTCGGGATTCCCGGGAGACGATGGAAAAACGATTCGGGAAACAAATTTCGAAAATTCTATCCTGCGCGATTACACGCGCGCGGGATTCGATAAACCGATAATTCGCTGCGAACGAAATGGAACGGAGCGAAACGAAAGCGGACTTGGAAACGAAAAGGGGAAAAAAGGAGACACTGTCGGGGTGGGTTAGGAAGGAAAGAAGGAAAAAATGGAAGAAAAGGCGGGTGAAGTGTGGACGAAACGAGCGGAGAAGCAGCGGACTTCGAAATATACATCGGGGTAGGGAAAAAGGAGACACGTCGGGGTGAGTTAGGAAGGAAAGGCGGTGAAGTGTGGAAAGAAACGAGAGGTAAAGCAGCGAACTTAGAAATGTACATCAGGGTAGGGAAAAAGGAGACACGTCGGGGTGGGTTAGAAAGGAAAGGAGGAAAAAACGGAAGAAAAGGGGGTGAAGCGTGGACGAAACGAGAAGAGAAGCAGCGAACTTCGAAACGTACAACGGGGTAGGGAAAAAGGAGACACGTCCGGGCGGGTTAGAAAGGAAAGGAGGAAAAAGTGGAAGAAAAGGGGGTGAAGCGTGGAGGAAATGAGAAGAGAAGCAGCGAACTTTGAAACGTACAACGGAGTACGGAAAAAGGAGACACGGCGGGGTGGGTTAGAAAGGAAAGGAGGAAGAAATGGAAGAAAATGGGGTGAAGCGTGGGCGAAACGAGCGGTGAAGGAACACGGCGCGGTCGGCCGAGGGAGATAACCCCCGCGGGTTAAGGGTTGCGGTTCAGGATCGATCCTATCGCGAAATTGGGATCGCGGGCGCGCGATACCGTCTCGGCGATAACGTTTCGCCGCCCCTCTTGCTCATCGCGATACCGCCTATCTGCCTGTCCTTCTCCGCACCGCGGCCTACGTAATATCGCGCGACCGCACGTTCATCGCGATGGAGCCGTTACATCGCGATAACCGCGCGCGGTGCGTGCACGCGCGCAAAGTGGCTCCGATAAGCGTTAGCCCGGATCGTTTCCACAGCCAGCCAG
The DNA here is from genome assembly GCA_002201625.1 of Euglossa dilemma. NCBI lineage: Eukaryota > Metazoa > Arthropoda > Insecta > Hymenoptera > Apidae > Euglossa > Euglossa dilemma. The sequence goes on from NIJG01000161.1 coordinate 7,395,342, forward strand.
ATTGCGGATGACGTTCCCGCGTGGAAACGCCGCTGATATTTCGGTAATCGAGCACTTTTTCATTTCGGGCCAGGCCTGCGCGAGATTAGTCGGTATCGATCGCGATACCGTCGTTGGATCATTCGAGACTCGATAGAGATTGAACCACTCTCGACCGGTCGTAATCGAGATTTTTCTGGGATTTCTATGGTGCCAACTAAAGATGAGAGTATTTTTTTCTTTTTTTTTATTGGTAGTAGATTCGATTTTGTGGTTTCTTTCGTTTCGAGGAAAAGAAGGTTGAGGTTTGGTTAGGAGTTTGAGAATTCGCGATCTCGTGTCGGATCTGACGTGTCCTTGTGTACGGATCGACAGACGCTCTTTCGGATAAATCTCGAATACGGCAGGAATTCGAGTTGGATAATTCGGTGAAACTGAATATTCGGAATTATTCGATCGTAATGAAATTTGGCGGAGCACGGGCGTGCAGCGTAATTTGCCGGAGTAGGTCTTAATTTCATTAGCGTCGGTCGCAACAAAAGCGTCAATTGTGTAATAAACGTCGAGTCGCCGTTAATTTGCCATTGATTTAAATAAAGATAACAAGACGATCGATACGTCGGTTATCGTGCAAACACCGTGCGGAAAGTAGAGGGGAATTATTGCAAACGTTATCGAGCATTAACAAATCGGGGTAATTGGTCCCGATTATCTACAAACGCCGGGCTGACGCAGCGAAATGTATTTTTGCTCCTTTCCCTTGGAAAAAAACAAAGGCAGCACGAGCGCTCTTTGGTTATCATTAGCCAGAAACCGTGATTCACTGCATCGAAATTGATCGACGAAACTCTATCGCGCGGCTGAGATAAGCGGGAACAATGAGAAGAGAGATCTAATTTTACGCGATTCCGAGATATCACGGCTATTATGTTACCCTTCCATCGGAATTGCACGATTTTTCGCGCTTCCGATCAGTTGCGATATCACCAGCTATCAGCCAGTTGTTAATTATCTTCACGTGAGATCGTCGTAATCTTCTCGATAATTCTACGCGATTAATTATACTTAAGCGTGCGTCGCGATAACGGAGAACAGCTGTACACGGAATTATACCTTCCTACATTGTTCCTTCGAGTCGTCGTATACAGTTTCTATTAAACACTAATCTCTACATCGATCGAATAGACAAGATAGAATAAAAATAAGACTAAAAATACTTCGCCAAGAACACCCAATCTTGTCACTTGAACGGTAGCCTAGGACGGATTAACCCTTCCTCTGTTTAAAATACCGTGTGAGACTCGTGGCAAGGTAATCGGGACAAACACGAGTGTCACGGGTGAGACGCGTGGCTTGGAGATGGGGCCCAACGTAAACATCACGGGTCAGCCTCGCGATTAATTTTCCTCGATTCCTCTCTACCTCTCTACGTGTAATTCCTCGACTCGATCAGACAAAACGTGAAACCGACTCTGCTGTTCGCTATGGCACGCACCATCGGGACCTAAATGCCAAGGCAAGGGTTTAAAAACCGGCGTCACGACGCGGAGGATATCGCGAGATCAGAAAGCGCAGCGCACGCTCGCCCTAAGCGAGCTTACCCTCCTGGCGTTTCGTTACGACGCCTTTACGACGCTCGTTCCTTCGATTGCGAGCGTAAAGCCTGACGGGTAGAAAACAACGGATCACACGGGCCCATTAAGTCCAGCGCCGTTAACGTCGCTTCCTATTATCCCCGAGCGAATCAGGCATGCGGGATTACGCGGCACCGCGACGATAACGAATCCACGAAATTCCGCCGATAAATTCGCCAACGGTGTGCAATTCGCCGGCTGTTCCCCGGGAACCCGCGATAATGCCCCTCGCGCTAATATCCGCCCGCCGCGGTTTTTACGGCCGCTTTAACTCCGTCCCGCGACCATAACTCGCTTCTGTCAAGCGAGATCTGCCCGCTCGAGGAACGACGACGCCCATCGAGCGACGCTCGTCACGCGTGCCGCGATTAAAAACGATACGAGCGATAAGCACTCAACGACGAGTCTCGGCGACGCCGAACAAGGGGCTGAAAATCGGGACGGAAATTAATATCCTTCGAGGATCGTGTCGGATGGCGGAAGAATTTCGAGAAAATTTCGAGATTCTTTTCAGCGATGCTCGACAGAGAGATTTATGGTCTGCAGTCGATGTTTCGTCGATCGTTTGCAAGTTGACGGTTCGTTGACGAAATTGGCTACAATTTTGGCCAGCAGTCAAGACGCGTTCTCGAAATTACAAGTGAAGACGATGTCTGCTGAATATAACAACGAGCAATTATCATCGTTATATCGTACTCGTGCGTTTGCATGTAAAATGTAAAGATGAATGTAAAAGTAGCCCCGATGTTAATGATTCTTATATTAACGCTATAACGAGTAATTCGGTCGAAAAGACAGGTCTCGAAATTCTCCTTTTTGCAATTGCTAAAAATATACTTCTGCCGGTTGAAAGATTAACACCGATTCGCGTTCAAATAGAACTTATCTCCATCGTACCAGTGAAATTACTATTATCTACACCCGCTATGTTTAGGTACCCGTTAAAGATAGTTAATCGACGATACCGTGTTCTCATTAACGGAAACTAAAATTAAATCGGTATCTCCTGCTCGATTAGATCCGAAATATTTTCATCCACTTTCATGCTAGGCGTTCGATGTTTATTAAAAAGAAACACGAATTTTGCCGGGAAAGAAAAATTCAGTTTAATCGGTCACCTATGCCTTCGTCGCGATACATTCGTTGAACACGAGCGAGATTTTTCAGGCCACTGTAATTCCATCCAGTCGAATTCCCGAAATAGTTGGCGCAGCTCGGGATGAAAAATCGTGCCAAGCTCGTGGCGCTCGCGTCGCCACGCAAACAGTAATTATCGAAACTTTTCCAACGATCTTGCCGGTAAGTCGTCCGAGCCCGTGACGAGGTTGTCAGAGCAGCGAAAGGCTTCGTTTTAAACCCGACGCGAAGCACCTGGCCGGTTATAGTCGATAATGCTTATGCACGACTTGCCACAACCACTTTGAACTTGGAGGGTCGTGTAAATCGCACGGAAAACGGGCTACTGGGTCACTCGTCCGCTACATTCCACGATACAACGTTTAACGTGCAGATATTCCTCCGTTTTACCCACTTTTACTTTTACCGTCACGCCGAATAAACGCCCGCTCCAGTTCGCCCGCCATTAAGGCTGCCTGTCCAACAGTTGACTTTGATCGTCGCGACGGTCGTTTCTGAAACAATCGGCCACGCTACTATTAAACGTACTCGCAAA
>NIJG01000161.1:7398647-7489180 GCA_002201625.1 Euglossa dilemma
GTCGCAACGATCAAAGTCAACTGTGAATCAAAATTCACCGGGAATTTTTAAACACGTCCGAATTTGCGAGTACGTTTAATAGTAACGTGGTCGATTGTTTCAGAAACGCGAGGACAAATTCGAATTCCACGCCGGGAAGACTGGAAATATCGTAAACAGGATTTCCCTGGGATCTTATCAAGCCGACCTAACACGCGTCCAGGTCCAGCTGACCCACAAAGCCGAAAGCTCCGGTACATCGATCAATCTCCATAAACGTCCCTGCAGCGAAACGCGGCTGGCTTCCTAAATAGGCGACTATAAAGTTAATCAGACTGCGTGTTTACCAATACCGTCGGCCGCGACCGTTTCGTGCGGCATGAAAGCGAAAATAAAGAGGCTCGTCACGTAACCCCGACGAAAATGTACCAACCGCGTGCACACACGTGCGCACACGTGCAGCCGTAAACACGTAAGATCGGCGTTCGCACGAAACGTCGCGAAGCCTGATAATTTCGATGGCGCGAGCAGCGACGATAAAGCAAGGCGAAATTGCCAAAGCAAACACACTGGCTGCCGCTGGTCGACACACGCGTTAGGTGCACCCGAGCCAAGGGGTTAAAATTACGCTCTGACTAGAGGCCAGCTCTAGAGATTCGTTTGGCAACCCTGTCATTTTCCTCGAGAGCCCTTAACGAGTCCCGAGCCCACCTTCCGCCTCGCCTCGCCTCGCCTCGCTCCCACCCCTCGAAAAATGCAACCCTGATGTCGAGAGCGGGGGAAGCCAAGGCGAAATAAAAGCTGTTACACCCGGTAACGAGCTCGGAACAAGCAATAACGTCGCGTGGAAATTTATTACGGTAAACACGGCCGCATCCCCGCGCCTCATCTCGCTATCGCGCTCCGCAACGCGCTCGAAATAATTGCCCGTTTGCCCTTTTCCACCCCTCTTCACCTTCGCGACGCTCGGCAAAGTACAAGGAGAAATTTCAGACCACTCTCTCGAAACGCTTATCGTATTTTTATGTCCCGTGCCTCGCTCTCTTTCCTTCTTTTCGGCACGAGCGACACGGAGGCAAACGGAAAGTGGATAGAGCCGGTCGAAATAGAGACGAGTCGCGGCATTATCTTCTCTTCGAATCCCGCTGCAAGGATATCCCCGAGATGTGACGAGAAACGCTGAGAAATATCAAGTGACGAGATTCCCCTTGGTTTATTTATCGCAACGTGTTCTCGATGACAGAGGTAAAGTGGCGTCTGTCGTTCTTTAAATCGCCGAGATGCGAAACACGGATTGACGCTTTTACGGCTAGAAGCTTCGTCTATTCCAACGTTAAACTTTAACGCGAGTATTTAAATGTTTCTTGCAAATTTGCGGGAACCGTGGCTCGGTTTAACGATACATCTTCGGCAATATTAGGTATCCGTAAGACTTAGAGCCGGGAATTAAACGCTACGTCAATTACACGCTGTGCAATGTCATTTATCGACGAGGCGAGAGAATCCGAGTAGTTAAATAATCGCGTCCGCGTTGATAAACGCCGAGGCAGATTTCGATAACCAGCGAACGCTGCATCGTTCGAAATTCTCTTCCTCCCGAGGCAGCGTGAATTTTTGCGCGAGTTATTCTGGATATTTCGAGCGACGCCACGGTGGCTGCCAAAATTCTGTAAATAGTCAAACCGTCGTAACACCGTCGGGATGACAAACGTGTCCATCCTGCCGTTCGCCTATAGCTCGGCATTTTCACTCACGGCCAACTATCCCAAGGTTCAAGTGGAGAGCCACAGTGACTGATCAGACGGCTGCGAGCGGAGGAAGCTTCAGCTCCGCGCGCCGGCTCGCTGATTCCTCGCGAAGGCGGTTTCGCGGTTTCGTAATCGATTACGTAAAGCAACGGCGAATCGGCGAGTTCCTGTGCGAGTCGTTTCGCGGAGAAGCGAGCTGGTGGAGAGAAAAGAAAAAATGGGTCGACGAAATCTGTGGAGGCTGTCGAATCTCAGGGACACTCGAAATCGATCGCCGGTGCGCCTAGCTCGGACGATTTTTGCCAACAATACCGGCGGCCTATAAAACCACAGCAGATACCCCTCCCGCGCTTGGCTTCGTTATATTGGATTCTGCGAATCAATAAACCTCGCTTGCGTCACGACTATGCTGATCCTAATGCACCGAGGTTGCAACGCGTGTTTCAACGCTTCTGCACGAAACAGCGGGATCCTCGGTTCGTTTGTTGTCCGCGGAAAAAGGGTAGAGCCGGTGCCGGTCTTGCTCGCTCGGTCGAAACGCGCTATTCGCGAAATAACCCGTAACTGCGTTTGCGTGGCCGTATTTTCCACGAGTGGCTTCCTTTCCGAGATTCGTCGTAATTATTTCGAAACGGGACGGTGTTCGTTACGCGGGACAACGCGTATTCATCTTCCGGGGATAAAGTTCGAGCCTGTTTCCGTTAATCCGATTTAACTGCGATTTCATTCCTTTTTTTTTCTTCGCGTTTATTCGACACGACGTTTCGTTTCGCCGAGATGCGAGCGATACTAGTGTAATTGGGCATCCTGGTAATTAATGATCTCGCCGAGCCACGAACGCCGGCAAATTAGGCGTTCCCGTTTCGCGTTACGAATTTAGAATTCGAAAATACGTATTTCGCAACCGCGGCCTGGGTTGCAAGATTTTTTTTTTATAATGTGCCTCCTTCGCGGAGCGTGCGACACGCCTTTTACATAACGCGCTTTATGGTAAATGCGGCTGCGTTTCGAAATTCCCGGAGAGCCTCTCTCGCTGGCGAAACATCGCTGGAAATTTGTGGTTGTTAGAGGAATCGGCGAGAAAGCAAGACACGGGCGTAGCCTCGTGTTTTCGAAGCACGTGTTGTTACAGACTTTTGGCCGGATTTGTTCAGCCATCCCGTCGCAGGAATAATATTTTCCGAATCGCTCGAGGATCGCGGCGTTTCCGCACGAGAGGATTAAAGGTGTTCGTAGGAGTCAAACGATAATTGTTGCAACGGGATTATTACAAATGGCCGTATCTGCGGCTGTCATCGGGTGACGCCAGTCGCGGACAAAGTTCACGACGAGCCACGGGCAGTATTTAAGAATCGCAACCTTTCGTCGCGAGGAAGTAAACCAGAGGCGAACGATATGTCAAACGGAGTTCACGGATGACGATTACTAAAAAGGGAACACCGTTGTTAAATGTCACTGCTTTCACCATAACTCCATAACGATCCTTCGCGATCGAAACAACCATGACTTTCCCTTTTGCCATTTTCTTCGAATTACCGATAAAACGAACGCTTACGCCCGTTACACAAGCCCCGAGCAATTAAAGCTCGATCCAACCAAACGGTTCGAAATTTCTGGACACCGAGTATACGAAACGCTTGATTTTATTCTCTTCCTTTGACGTTAGTACGCGATTACGTAGGGTGGTGTGATACGAGTAGCATTATGAAAATATAAATTGATCGTATGTTAATATAAACTGCCACGTTTTTACACAGCGTTCATTGAAAGACTGAATGCTATTAAAGGAAAATCACTTTAGTAAGCACGAATTTCTGAACTTTTTCGTTTCCCTGCTCGCAAATACAAACTCCGTCAATCGAAACAAGTTTCTGTCAAAATTCCAGATTTTTCCCTTCCTCGTTCTCGATATTCGTACACCGAGATCGTCAGAATCGGGCGAAACATGTCCGAGAGAGGTTTACCTACTTCGAGCTTGCCATTCGCAATCCTTTCACGTTTGAATTTTTTCGCGAAACGAAGAGCAAAGAGGCTTCGTTCGCGGACGACAAGCGAAAAGAGGGGAAAAAGAGCGAGGAGAGGCGAACGATTCACTAGCAGAGCGCGGGTACGCGTCCGGAATGGAACAACGAGGAACAATGGCGCGCCTCGCACTCGGCTTTCTGGCGTTATTCTCGGCCAGCCTGAGGGCGATCCTGAAGTTGATGGATCGGCTGGTGACGCGTGAAAAGCGATCGTGCTTCCGCGAACTTCGTTCGCCTTCGACGTTCAAAGCAAGATGTATCGCGGCTCGCGTGCAATGACTGCTGGGACGCATCGAGGATTAACAAACGCGAGGCGTCGAGGTCGGCGAGGTGCGAAGCTCGAAGCTTTCGGTTTCCCGATGCGTGGAAAGTCGTTTGTCGGCCTTTGTCCCACTGACAACGAGAAAATCCCTGCTTTTGCTTTCGATTAACCCAATCGTCCGCGATACTCCGCGCTCGATTAACAGCCGAACGTTTCCTTGCGAAAAAGCGTGTCACGAGATTCGCTCGTCGCGTTTGAAAATAAGGCAAGGTATAATTTTCACGGATGATAACGGAATGGATGACATTCTTTGGCTCGCTAGTTCAGATCGCGAGAAGCTGCTAGGGAAGGGGACTGTTTGGCTAGAATAAACTACGATTTGACATCGTATATTAGAGATTAGAAGTTTCAACATTGTAAATCGTTTTCTTAATTGCGCTTGAATAATTTTTCCCTTGTCAGATATACGAGGTGATATACAAGGAGATAATGGCAGATAATGAGTGGCCTTTTCTGTCCTACGATCTTCATTCGTGGAACGAGAAGAGGGGAAAGTAGGCAAGGTTAAATGCTAGTTAAGAGGCAATTATTTTGCAATTTTCTGGCAAGAATATTCCACATATGTGCGGGTGATTATGAATACGGACTATCTTGTATACTTGTATATTTCGAAACAGAGTCTCGCCTTCAGAAAAATTCTCAAACCGTCTCTCGACGAATTCTCCAAAAACCATCGCGACACCGATTTCGAAAAAACTCGTTCCCTGTTCCTCGTCGAAAATTACCCTAACAATTTGTCGCATTCTCACCGATGCAACCTGGATATCATCTTCTTGCAGAGTAAACAAGCTTTTTACACGGTGCAAAAACGGAAAGGAAAGAAAAGAAAAAAGAGGAAAAACTTTAGAGATTGCAGCGGCGCGTGCAAATAGAAGTCGGTTCGGTTGCATCGCGTAAAAGCGTAGGCTGATTTAGAAGGCCAATAGCGTTTATCGCGCCGGGAAAGTGTGTAAAACGAGGCAGAGAGCCTTTCCAGGGTTGGATAGACGCGCTGTTTCTCACCCTGTCCCTGCATTAGGGGAACGAGATAACCGGACGCGAGCGAAAGGAGCGGTGTGCGATGAAATTTCGACTTTCGCCTCATCCCCTCGTAAAACGCGTCTGCACGCGCTGCTCGATGGCCCAGTAAAGGCCGAATGTGTCGGGGAAATTTATTTCGATCACGAGACCGGATGAATTGTAGCCTAGCCGAGGAACTCGTCCCGATTTTCTCCTTTTCCGTACGCCCCCGTACGTGGAATTTGCGTTTCGTGTTTCCAGGATTTTCCACCTTCCCCGTGGCTCTTTCACCGGCCGTGTACACACGAGCCGGTGTGTACAGGTGCGCACACGTGCGCGAGCAACCCTCGACAGGGAAGAAAGAGGCGAGATTGAATTTGCGTTACCTTCGTGATCGCTCGGAAGGGTGAAACGCGATTTCGCGAGCGAAACGGAGAACGTGATTTTCCTGTTAATCCTGTCGGTGATCGTGAAATACGCGCGGCTGCACGAGAAGGAGCTTTATCCGAGTCAGAAAGATTCGGCTGTGTAACGAGCAGCGTGAAACGCTTTTAAAACACGATGCATCGTTCGATACGAAAGTCCACGTGTTTTACGTTAAAGAAAATACACCGAAAACATCGTTGATCGTTCTCCGGGAGTAACATCCACGGATTCTCTTCGAAACATCTCGAACTTTGAGTTTCGACACGCATCGATTTCCAAACGAGCCTCTTCGAACGCCAGCAGCCTTTTATCCTCTCGCGCAAATTTTGAACGCGTCTCGATAAATCAACGGAGCATATAAAAATTGCGACGCAAGTAGGTCAACAGGGAAACTCATATTTTATTCATTCGAACGATCCGCTCGTTTCAAAACCTCGCGTTTCGAACGGCAAATTCTAATCCGCTGCTGTGTCACGATCCCTCGCGAGTTTCGAGCCCCGGAGACTTCGGAGCGAGCTGCAAAGCGATAATCTCGCTTGTTTCACCCGCAATAGCCGGAAAAATCGCGCGAGCCACGCTACCTATCGCGGTTAATCGCGGCGAAACGCACTCGACCCGCTCGTAATCTCCGATAATCGCTTTCCCGGCGAGGCGATAATGCAGAGGGTCCGCGAGGCTGGCGAATCGTCGCGCGATAATTAGCAGAGGACACTAATTACCAGGAGACTTCGCGGATTGATTTTATACCGAACCGAACCCGGCGTCTACGCGCTACCCCTGTCGAAACCCCTTCTTTCTTTTCCACCGGTGACTACGTTTAATCTCGCCCGCCATAATGCACCAGCCACGCGAGAATTTATCGTCAGAGAGAATTCTTCGACGCCGCTGGTAGGTATTAATTTTCGACCAACCCGCCAGAGACATTCGTTAATTACCAGCCGATTTTCCCCGGTCTCGAGCACCGTTCAATTTCGCCTCGCTGCGAACCGATGAATAACGACCGTTACGAGATTCGAAATTAACGGAATGGCTCGCGTGAAATTTTCAATTTCTCCGAGTATCGAAAATTCGCGAATTCGTCGGTTTCTTCGGCAAGCTGGCTAAATAATTCCAACTCTCCTTTACCCTGGTGTAGTAGACAGATGGGAACGAGGGTTCCAGTGACCAGCCGAGGCTGACATGTTTGCGCCGGCCTCGAAAGCTTTATTTGCCGAGCGAGATTTTCCAATTAAACCGTGATTAATCCGCGCGACGAATGCTTAGGACGGAATGTTTACGGCGCGGGGGAAATAAGTTGCCGGTATACAGAGCGTCGAAAATCGATACACACGGCCGGGTGGTGTGGTGCGGGTGCGGGCGTGGGTGGGTGCAGAGGAATCGACGATAATCCGATTTCGATGGACGGCACGAGTTGGATAATTCGTTTGCCTCGTGCCGCTGCACCGAGAGAGCGAGTACGCGAGCGAGAGAAGGAGAGCCCCGTCCTTCTCTCTATTCCTCTCCTCTCCCTGCTCCCCTCTCGGTCGCCGATGGGTCTATTGAATTCCGTTTTCCTCGACTCGCGTGACTCGAATCGCGGAAAAATTCGAGCCGCGCGATCGCTCGAAATGACTTCACGTTTCGCGAAATACGAGAAACGAATCGCCGATAAAGTTCCTCAGCCGGACGGTTATTTGTATCGCCGCGATTTTTTTTCCACCGTCACGGACGTCGACTAATCGGCTCGGACCTCGATTCGTTGGCCGCTGGTTTTATGTAATCACGGCAGATAAAATTGGCGAATATTCGAGGTTAAATTGAAAAAGGAGATTGCGTCTATTTACGACATACGAATATACACGGCGAAGGGAAATACGTCGCGGCAGGAGGAAAAATCAAGGTAATTTCGACGTTGAATAGTTTGCAGCTGGATTTAGATGCATCGCGTCGAAAAGAGCGCCATTTTTGAAGCGGAGCGCTGTCTTGCGCATGCGCGATAAGATCCTCGCTTGCATAACGCGTAAAAGCTTTCGAGGCGTGGGTATTTTACGAGGGAATAAAAATATTTCAGTTTCCGATCCTTTATCCGAGACGTGTCCCCAGAGTTAGAAACTATTTCGCAATCTGTTTACGTTGCGCAAAGAAAGAGGTAAAGATCATCCGACCGATGATTAACGAAGTGTTCAATATATCTTATCGATCAACTTTCACGAGATGCGTCCGAAGATTCGAGCGGCGAATAATTTTTTAATATCGATTTTACAAGCGGTATAAATTTGAATGATAATCAGGAATATTTACTTTGCCGCGCGTTCGATTTTAACGGCCGACAAAAGTAGTCCCCGGGAAAAGTGCGCGGGTAAACAAAAACAAAATCCGCATGCTGCTTTGCGTACGCGCCATTATAATCCATCAGGCCATTGCGATCAATTAATTCGTCAAACGCGAGTCACTGACGCGTCGCGCCATCTCGAATAGCGGCTGCGACCTTGCTATTATTGTCGCACTATTTTCGTAAGCAGCCCGAGCAATCTGACGTAAATAAATGCGTAAATACCTATATCGCGTTCTGACCCATTAATTCATTAACGCGCCTAATTCGTTAATTCGCTTGGCGAGCACGCGATGCGTCAGACGATCCAGAAACGCGAATGGAAATCGTTATTTCCGCAGTAGGAAAAGCACGTTCCAGACGGCGTTACGACCTTAGCGTAATTTGTCGTAATAGGTATGTTTGTTTGATGTAATACCAGGAGGCTGACTCACGATCGTTCCAGATCACGGCGACCTTGAAGAAAAGCGAAACGCCTCGCATCGGCTCGCAACGGGCACGATTTCCAGATCGGTCCGTCCGACCGACGGACATTCGTCTACCTTTGCAACGAGGCTGCACATTCCGACCAGCGAATCGATCTTCTCGATGCTACGACGCCTCTGCTACCGCGAAAACTCCGCATCGATGCTCGCTCGATCGATAATCTCGCTTGTAAATATAACCCAGCTCCATATTTCGCCGACAACGTTACCGCGACGCGTATATTCGGTACTTTCGAAACGCTTCTGGAACGCACACTTTTCTACACGTCACTGCCGAGATATATTTTGACGAAAAAAACGACACACGATACTCGTAAGGAAAACGTGTTCCGAAGCGAGACGTTTCGAACGGTGCATATACGCGAAGATACGCGAAAGTATCGATTCGATATATCGAGCGCCATGTTTGGGATATCGAGGAATCGGGCGCGATTACTGCGCCACAGACGCGGCAAATATGCGCCTGAACCGCTACGAAGTCGGACGTGTTCCGATCGCGTGACACGCTGCAGAATTCGCACCGCGACGGGTTCCGCGCATAAATTATCTAACCGCGTGACGCGTGTGTACACAGTGGTGGCGGAAAAAAAGGAGCAGAGCCGAGAGAGCTCACGCGAGTCACGGTTCCGCGGCGCGGACACGATCAGGAAACATCTAGAGTGCCGTGGAATCGAGGCAGAGGAGTTCGATACTCACGTGTCTTTGTCGGGTCAGCGAACACTATTCTCGTCCCTCCAATGAAGCACGAAAGCACGAAATGACGTCAGTGGAAGATCACTAGTTCCGTAACACCCTCGGAATATCCTCGCCGATGCGTATCCACACTCCTCTCACCGTGCTCGGCTTTCCTGCGAGGTACGCCACGAGATAATATTTCCTTTCTGTCACACTCCTTTATAGATCGTAGCTCCGAACAAGGAACAAGCTGTCACTCGCGAAATCGATTCTCACTGCGATCCGCCGGGAAAATAAGGTTATGTCTCGTATATGTGTATATATATATATATATATATCTCGTATCGCCGCGGCGTATAATACGTTAGGTATAAAAGTAAAAAAAGAAAGACGCGGAGATTCGGAAGAAAGGGACACGACTCAGGGCAGTTACGTTTGCCGTGCTGCTCCTCCTTTCTTCTCTATCTTTTTCTATCGATATTCGGCCCGTGTTGCTCGCTGCAACGACGTTCGCGGTGTGTCGTGTCAGTTCTCGAACGAAGCACTGAGGAAAGAACTCGTCCTTTGCGCGCGCGCGTTACTGCACACGCGTACACGTATGTACATACAGAGACAGAGGTATAGATATTATGTACAACACGCGTGTCCCTGCAATGTCCTTCGTTCCGTGAGCGAACGTTTTTTTTTTCCTTTTTTCCTTTTTAACCAGAACAGTTACCGTTGCGCGAATTCACACGAACAGTCACTCGCGAGTGCCGCTGCGAGACTGGAACGCGGGGAAACATGTGCGGCCTCTTACATACCGCTCTGGGCGAAGGGGGGGTCGGGGAGGGGAGTAGGGGGAGCCACCGCCGAGCGGGTCGCGTAGTGGGGGGCGACCCCACTCCGTGGCCACGAGAGGGGTAACTGGCAAGGACGCGAGACCTCGACGTGTCGCGGTCGCTCGTCGTACTACTTTTTTCCTAGCACTTGTGCTCTGCTCGCTTTCCACCAGCCACCGCTGATAAGGCGAGTTATCAGCCTCTTCTTCTTCTCCTCCGATCTCGAATTAGACGACGGGAAAGGAGGAAAAGGTCGTTCTATTTCGGCTTTCAAGAAAAACCACCGCGAAGATAGGGTGTCGCGAGAACTTGTTCCGTGTTAGGAGTATTCGAAAGCGTTCTCGAAATTTATCGCGCGAGATTGAGTGGTCGAAAGATCGCGAAAGACGCGGAGAGAAGTTCAGAGATTTGTCCTCGCGCGAAATAACGTTCGGTAAACACAAATGACCCTAGGGAAAATTACCAGCAAGCGGGATCTTTAATTACCGACCGAGAGCGTTCCGCGCTTCAACCTTTTCGTAATCTCGTCTACTTATGAATCCTATTGCGAGATATAAACGAGCCTAATGTGGCAATAACCACATCGTATCTCGGATCTAGTTCACTTGCCTAGCATTAACGATGCACGGGATCACGAGAGATTTAAAAGGTTAATACCTCTTAACCAATTCGTATCTTCTCGACGGTTCGAAGGTTTCCAAGGTTTCTCGTGATATTACTAGAGGCGAAATATGCGTATGTATAGCCGGACGAAAGAGCGATTCTCACGAAAGAAACACCGGCGGCTGGCTCGGTGTATCGTTTAATCGCGTTTAGATCGCGTGACCTTGATTCACTTACGCGTAAGCACGAAACCGGCAACCGAACGTGCAGGAAGCCCGCTATCTAAAGACGATCGCGACAAATCGCGAGGTAGATTCGTATCGCGACTTCCGCGATGAGGTAAGACCGGCGAGACGTAATCGCGATTATAAAGTCGTATTAGCCATGGTTCACGGAGGGATCCATTTTTCTCCCGGCGTAATACGAAGGAAAGGTTTCGCGATGGAAACGATTGCGACGCGTAGCCACCGTGAATCGCTTTTCGATTGGACACGCTCGCTCGCACGGTCACTGCTGCCACTCTTTTCTCCATCCAACTTTCCTTCGTGCAATCCTTCTTTTACGTTTCATTACGGCGTCTGTTCGAACGTCCGATAGCCGGCGACGACTCGTCTGTTGCATTAATTATTTCGGATCGATACCGCGGAGCGATGTCGAGTGATCCGTCGGTTACGTTCCTTTGTGCGCAGATATCGTCGATTGAACGTTCGAGCAGGTTCGCGGCACGTGGATTCCGCAGTATTTCCTCGAGATACTTCGGTCGCTCGTAATCTCGCTCGATCTCGCAGCCGTCGAGAGCTTTTACGAAACGCTCGATATGTGGGCCAAAGAACATTGTTCGAGATCAAAACAACGCGTTGCGCAACGCATAAATTAACCAACGCATCGATAGAAAAAAAGTTACATAAACTTCCGACGACAATAACAACCTCGCACGTCAAGAAAGGGAGTCCAATATTTCTCGAGATTTATTCGCGCGATACCCGGGAAAATCGCAGGGTTAAATCACGAAAGGGTTAAATATACTACCGCGTGTATTTCGAGATATCCGCAAATCAGATTCGAAGGTATACGCGGCGTAACCTCGAAATCTGCTAATTCTCGCCCTGACGACCCCTCGAGCGAAACCCTCGAACCGCAAGTGGATGTTTTCCACGCAGCGGTATTTATATCAAAAGCCTGGCGTGTGTCTTTTTAAGATCTCCCCCCGGTCGCGTTTGCCATTGGCGGGGCGGAATAAAATGTGTCACGCATAGAGAAACGGGGACGATAGGTGGATCACGCACGAGCGCTCGCTTCGGGGTGCAGGGCTCGGGCACGTGGAAAGTTCAACAGGAAGGAAACATCAGAAACGCACGCCGACACGTGCACACGGTGGCACAGGGACGGACACACACGCCTACCCTTCGTCTCTCCGTTTCACTCTTCCTTTCACGCGTGCCTTTTAAAGGTCCCATGGAAAGCAGCACGCGCTCGGTAAATAAAGGCCAGGGCGCATTGCACTGTTCGTCGACTCGTTTCTCCGCCGTTTAACGACTCGACCCGGCTATCCTGCGTTATCTGCGGTCTCCGCTGCCTTACACACCCCTCGCGCACCCCTTTCCGCCACCCATCCTTCGCCGACTTCGTCTTTCTTCTCCTCTAACCACCCTCGACTCCGCGCTCCATTCAATTCGGTTTAGTTTCTTCCCGGCGCTATCGATCGCTGCTCCGCGTTTGTTCTTTCCTCTTATCGTTTTGTCCCGTTCCTCTTATCAATTTTTCTCGCAACCCCACCCCGCCGCGGCTGCGAAAGGAGCAGCCACCACCGCTCGATCCAGTTACGCCCTCGTTTGCACGTCCGCACGGTCCCAGCCGCCCCTGTTGACTTTCCTTTTAGCCGTATTTACGGATCCCATCTCTTATTTGTTTCCACCTCTGCTCGATATAATTTTATTTGCAACCACTCTCACCGTGTTTGCGTTACCCACCCCCCGGTATCCGGTGAGAATCACCGCTACCTTCCGAATCACTTCCTCTCTCTCGCCTCTTTCTCGGTGTTAAAACCTCCAGTGCTGACATTCGTTCACGGTACATTTATTATAGATACGTGTCGCGGCGGCGCTAGCGATTTCCGCGGAAAAACCGCTTTAAGGCTGTCACCGGCAAGGGAAAACGAATCGACGTTGCATCGGAACGTTCTACCTTTTGCGAACGAATAAAGGAACTCTTCCTCGATTTTCATCGATCGTGCGAAGTTTCGAATACAACGAAATCGATCTAGATTTTCTCGAGTGTCGGTGTTAAGTATACCACAACCTCGCTGTTTTTTTTATAGCTTCATATTTTAACCTTTCCCGGGCATCCTCTCTGCCCCTGGCCCCTCCCTTCCGGTTCCTGCGCGGCAGTTCCACGCTCGGGACGCTCTCGCTCGGTTTTCCTTTCCTTTGTTGCATCAGTAAACAGGTTAGCCAATTTTTCTGGCGCAGGAAGCAGGAACGTGAGAGAAGCACTGGAATAAGAATGTAACGGAGAGAGGAGAGGAGAGGGGGAGGGTCGGCAAGGCGGGTTTTAGGTGTGCAACGTTCCGCGTATATACACGCCGGCGTGCAACGGCGCACAATACACGCGTACGTGTCGCGCATATTGTTCGAGCAGGTTTTTCGACCGAGATTAAGAACGAGCACGTAGCTCGCGACTCTGTCCGGTCTAAGTATGCCAAGGATTACCGGTATGAACTTTTACGTTACAGCCCGCGAACGCAATAATCCGATAATACGTGCCGCGAGCAGGAAACCGGCGGCCGCGTTACGCTGATACTACCGGCGACAGATTAACGGGTAACAGTTCGAAAGTCGCCCGTTATCGGGCCACTCCGATTCCCCGGGGATGGGGAATACCCGGGGTTAGTTAACCGGAGAATTTTCAACGGGAACTTTCCTCGAGGAATTCGGCTCGGAACGGGCCCGAAGGGTCGAGACGGTTCATTGAAATTTTCCCACTTTTGCACCGATCACGCTGGATTCGATGAACGTAACGCAAAAGACCGTGGAACGACTCGGCAGGTTCGATGTTTGTTTATCGAAGGTGAATTTGTTTGCAAAATACGAAATTCTTTATTTAAAATCGCGCGAGAAAGATAATAAATCGTGCGCGTCGGGACGGACTTATCCGAGATTCGGCGTGGCCTTCGAGTGGAATAAATTTGTATTAACGAACGGTCTAGATTCGACGCGAAATAGACTGGTGTAATTGGCTGATATAAGGGCCGCACGGTCACGATCGCGGACGAATTAACATTTCCCACAGATATGACTGCGGACCAGCGGTTTGAGTAATGTATATCCTCGTGATACGATCTGGGCAAACATTAGCCGGTTGCGCGACGGGCAACGGAAAAGTTCGTTTCCTTGATGCAACCGCGTGGTGCGTGAAAGAAACGGAAACAATTCGTT
Source organism: Euglossa dilemma (assembly GCA_002201625.1). Taxonomy (NCBI): domain Eukaryota; kingdom Metazoa; phylum Arthropoda; class Insecta; order Hymenoptera; family Apidae; genus Euglossa; species Euglossa dilemma. The sequence goes on from NIJG01000161.1 coordinate 7,412,475, forward strand.
CTCCGGTTGCCACGATTATTTTCACCTTGAGCATGTCCAGCGATTAATCTATGCGCGTTACATCCGTTTGGCGCGCGATCACGCAGAAATCGAAGCGAGAAAATTGGAAAAAAAAACGGAAGAAAAAAGAAGGGAAGAGAGGAGGGAAAAAGGCGAGAAACCAGGGAGGAACTATATTTCTGTATAAATTACGATTATAGCAGGAAGCTAATCGATCGTAGGTGTATGTAATCGTTGGCGCGAAATTTATGCAACCCCAGCAGGTCGATAAATCATGGCTTGATTAACTGCCGCCGATAACCAGACCGATAATCGTGTTTGTCCTTTGCCGAAGGCACCGCGCTGGCGAGTTTCTATTTTCCAGAGCCGAGCTCTTCGTGGTCACGGCCAACCGGCTGAAAACACTTGTATTAGTATTCGCTCGCTCGCTCGCTCGCTCGTCCGTCGTTATTTTGCGTAACAAGCTAACATTCTTCCAGCACCGTTTTACGACTGACCTCGTGGCACGTGTACGAGCGGAATTCAACTAGCGAGATATTGCGATCGAGCCGTAAAACTTCCTACTACGTTACGCGAACTACTATTTTCCACCCTAATTTCCGTTTTCCTGCCACGGTTCCCTTCCTCGGTTCGCCTCGTCGTCTTATCGAAACGATTTACTCCGTTTCTTTTCCCCTTTTTCGCGAAATACCTTGGCGTGAAACACGTCGTTACCTTTTTTCCATTATTTGCAATGATAATTCTTGCGTCGATTCCTTCGATCATTCAGGCTCGTGAATTTTTAGCATGGTTTATACAGGGTGTTTTATACACGACGAACCGCGATGGAAATTGCAAGAGAGTGATTTATTTCGCGAAGGAAATTCGTTTTTTAGTAAATTCGCATATGTGTGAATATTTACGGTTGTCACTTGGGTTACTGATAATCGATGTTAAATACTCGATTAAAAACGTATTTAGAATGAATAAAATATGAAACACGAGGTTTATAGAATTTGCATACCGCGGACGCAAACACGCGCTTCTGGTGTTATTTATTTCGATATTTCCGATCGGGCAGGAACGTTTTCTCTTAGTTGATATTCGTCGCTCGAGCAAATCGATGTTACAACGGCCGACATCGCGCTTCAATCGGCCCGAGATTGTTTTCGCGGAGAACAAACAGTTTCACGATATCGCGATTCGTGTCGGCGGGACGAGGAAAAATCCGCCTTCCATTCCCGTTCCTTTCTTTCCCGTGGAATCCGTGGAAACGTACGTGCCCTCGGTGGATCTTGGCGCGGCCGCGATAAAAATACGCTTGCGAAAATTCGAGGCAAGGAACGGCGGTAGACACTCGATCGAGCGGAGTCAAATATTTGCGCGGGGCCGGGGCGGTCGCGTGAATTCGCGCGAATTCGCGCGTGCGAACGTCGTATTTCCGCGTGTATGCATATTCATGGTACGCTGCGGGAAGCGAATCTGTCGACGATCGAACGCAATCCACCGAAAAGAAATCGTCTCAACGCGGTTCCATCGCCGGTCGAACTTTCGCTCCGATTTTTTGACTCGAAATTTTCAACTCGACAGATTCACCTTTTCACTCCAGTTCTCGATTTTACCTTCCCAATTCGAACTTTTTACTTCTGTTTCGAGTTCTCGATTTTACCTTCCCAATTCGAACGTTTTACTTCTGATTCGAGTTATCGATTCGAGTATCTCATTTCAGTGTTTGATTCGAGAACACGGAGTTTTCGATCGGAATTTCTGCACGTTTCCTATATTCTTCCATACCTATTTTCGATAAGATTAGACCTCGTTAACATGGTTGCTAAGCCTCCACGGTGTAATATCTCGACTACCGAGTTTCTTCTTTGGCTCATGCGTGATACTCGATAACGCTAGTTCGATACCGCGCGATAAAATCGATATCGTTATTAGAAATGTAAACACTTCCACGGGGAAACGTTTCCACATGGTATTACAAGAAAACAGTGCCTCCCGCACTCCGCGACCGTAAAACATCGTCGTTCCAATGGCGTTGCTCGACACGCTTATCTTATCGCGAGAAGAACTCGTCCCGATGTGGCCATCGATCCATAATTCACCTCGATCGTCTCCCATAGATCATCGTGAAACGCAACTCGCGTTATTCCGTTCCCGTGTAAAAATTCCACGATTGTTTGCTTCGTAGCCCGATTTGCCCGTGGCCTCTTCGTTTCAATTACCGATCTAGGTACGCAAACGGAACCGGCTTGTCCCGCGAATTTGCTGAAGCGGAAACTCGAGGCGTCGCGCGGCGAAAGAACTCCGGCGAGTGCAGCAGAAAAGGAAAAAATTGCAGAATTGAGTCATTCGTCAGCCGTTGAGCCTTTTTTTCGCGGCGATAAGCGCGGAGACCGCCGGCGATAGCGTAAGCTTTTATCAGCGACCCACACACGCCGACCACGACCGTGAAATTGCACGAACAAAGAGGTACCACGTGCGCACGCGTCGAAAGTCAGGCCAGTTTCCGTGCCTAGGCAAACCAATTTCGACTGTTTCACCACGATCGCGGCCTATCGATCGGAGAACCGAGTTCTGAAACGAGTGCACGCGCTGCAAGGTGCACCGTGAGTACTATGTTGTAATAGCGACTAATTGCGAATTCAACGAGCGATCGCTGATGAACGCCCGTGAGCTGTGTGCTGCTTATTTATCGAACTACCATGTAATTAATTATGATTTAAACGCTGCGTAACGAACGCGTGAGTCGCTCGTGACACGAAGTGTTGGGGATTAAAAAGGAACGGCTGACGTTACGAAAAAAACCCGATCGAACCATTTATTCTTGAACAACTTACACGAATTTTTTACTTTTTCTTCCGGTATGGTTTTTCTTCCGAGAGAAAGAAACTCGTGCATTCGTTAATCATCGCAGGAATGCTGGTACTCGTTCATTACGTACAAATACCTTTGCAGACGTTTAAAGTCTCCGATGTGCATTTCCGGTTTTGCAGTCTCGTCACAGCACTATCTACTCTGTTATGAAAAATTTCATTGACTGTATACCGGAGTTAAACGCATGCTGGAAGATTCGTATCGGTCGCAGCGTCGTTTCTCGGTCATTCGATGCAGAATGAATCGTGATCTCATCCTCCCGAGACAAAGTAATTATTCACTGCTCCATTATTCAATTCGCTCGGGTTAATCCAAATTTGGGTTAATCGAAATGTTTACACGTAATCCTCGCCGGAGTTATAATTGAGGCATCATTCGAACGCGGCACCATAGTACTCGCGTTTCACCGTGTATCCGCGCTCGAATGAATATATATTTAACAGAAACCACGGAAACGAGAGGAAGAACGGAACTTTCGCAAAACCATAAGAGACACGGAATGACACAGCAAGTTCTGGTCCCGGAGCCAGGCGTCCCATGGAAACTAATAAGACTCGGTGGACGCCACGTGACCGGCCAGATTAATGATCGTACGACAGCCGGTTAACTCCGTCGCGTAATTCGGTGCGGAGCACGAGCCTGCCACGCCGTGCATGGCCATTCACGAAGAAGTGGTTCTGGTTTAAGGCGGATCCGCAGCGAACCGGAGCGGAGGCAGCAGCGCGCGTACGTACGCGAGTGAACCGGTTCACTCGATTTCATTCATTTGCCGGATAATCGCCGTGTTCCTGTTTGCGGCTCAGGGACGTACCAACGCGCGAGTGCACGCACTCAAGGTCTCCGCACTCGAGAGCCGAGCTTTCGACCTGCCTGCACACGCCGTCGGATCCTCGTCGTCTTTCCCGTTTCTCCGCTTCCACTCGCCGCCGACGAAAGTGGTGCGAGGCCTGTGAAAGTCAGACAACGCGCGCTCCTCTTCCGTTCGAACCCTCCTGTCGCACAAATTCAGTCTCTCCTTCTCCTCCTCTTCCTCGCGTCCAACTCGCGCGAGCAGAAGTAGAATTAATCGCACCTCGGATTACGAATTTGCCGGCTTAGCGTATCGGACACGTCTGGTGTTTGCGCGCGAGTTCGGTATCCGATAGAGTTGTACTTTGGCGAATACGCGCGGATTCCGATGGAACGGAATAGTTTAATGGAGCGTTGATAGCGCGTGTATCGAGAGTGGAAATGCATTAAGTTCTCTTCTATGGAAAGTACAGAGATATTAAAGGGTTAATCAGCGGTTTAACGTCGTCGCTCCGGCTATCCTGGTTATTAGAGATAATTACCGTTATTGACCGCCGCGACACGATAATTTCGGGAGAAATTTGTACTTTGGGGGATATCTTGAGGACTCGATCGATACTCCGAGCATCGAGCTTGTCGATATATCGGATGTTAACCAGTTAACTGTGTTTGACAAGTATACTCGTCATGAAGTGATGCGTAAAAGGTGACGATCATTGGCTATTTGCATTGTAATGTTTATAAAAGACAGAATATATTCTCAAATTTTATATTTAGAATAATTCCAGGCCAGGTCGGAATAAAACGAACAAATAAAAGATATGAAAAATTTCAGACGAACTCACGTTTCTCACGATATAGGTACGCGCTTTCAAAAGGGCGTCCCACAGCTAACTGGTTGAATTTCGTCTCGTACGAGTTTCTGTAAATTAATTCTAACTTTTACGAGCGAAGATTAGAGCAGTTGATTCGAATATCAGATTCTTCCGGTAAATATCCAGAGTGGCACTCTAGTTGAACTCGCGTATATTTAGAAAAGAGAACCGGCTGTACCGTTTAAACTGATAGATGATATATATCCTTGGACCGTCGTCAAGATCGTCCGAAAATACATCGCTTCGGTCCGAAGATCGTCACTCCCATGACTTAGCATAAGTTTCATCGCGATGCTCCTCTTGGTCAAACAAGAGCACCTGTCTGTCCGCCTTCGACGAGCCAAGTCCCGATTGCTCCGCTTACAAAGTGTTCGACTGCTAGCGACAAACAAGGCGGAAACACGGTCGTGTTCGCGTTCGCGTGCGCGAATAAAACGCAAATTCCGTCGGCGATTTCCGGGTCACGACTCGGAGCTTCGCAACGGCCGATCAAACCTGACACTGTCCGAGGGAGCGGACCTCATTGAATGCGCGTCACGACGTCGCGTCACCTTTTAATTTCACCGAGATGGCCACGGGAACGTCTGAATGACAGGCTGGAGCGATGAACCAGCGCGGTGGAAAGTCTGGCCCGGAACGCGACTGCGTGATAGATCAACGCCGTGACAACCCGCCGCGAATTTATTCCTGTCATAATCGACATTTTTACCGTTACATAAAACGCTTTTCAGCCTCTTCCCTGCGCGACCCGGTTGCCACGCGTTACGTAAATCCATCAGGGAAGGCGACTTTGATGCGTGCACTTCCAACTCGCTGCTTTCTACGACTCGCCGGCTAAAAACGCGCGGAAGAACGCCCTCGAGATCGCGTCGCGGTGGCGCTAGTGGCGCCAGGCTAGTTCCGACATCGTCAGATACGTCGGATAAACGAGAAACGCGTGACTCAAAACTGGGGAATGTTATCTCGCGGATAGAAAATACCACGGCGACTGGTGACTATTTTGTTACGGAAGATCGGATAATTACACGCGTTTATCGAACTAGAAATACTCCGAGGATAAACCAGCATATGGTCATTTGTATTTTTTCGGTTCTTTGCACAAGTGTCGAATGAACTGTTTTCGCGAGCCGCGAGTGCGTTATGCATAATGGTCGAAATGTCTTTAGGTGTTCTTCCTCGACTGTCCGTTTCGTAACTAGCCGTGCGAGCGTGAACGAAATGGTATTTCGAACTGTAAACATGCCGCATGTCAGCGAAATGATTATTTGCTGCAAGGAAACATGTCATTGCCGTTTAACATGACGAATAGCGTTTCGCTGGCGAACGCGCGCGGGCCTTCCCCTTCGTTTTCTAGCGCGGCCCTGAATCGCTAATCCTTTCGGTGTTTCGACGTCGAACGTGCCATCGAACAGTCCAAGATTGTGATGCAAATCTCGAAAGTACTTCCAGGAATGTGTAATTTAGGTTCGGGTCTGCTCCGAGGCTAAATATAGTTCTGGTCGAGCTACAGGCGAGAAATGTATTTCGGCGCGTATAAAAAGAATTTCGCAAAGCTCGTACCTTCGAAATTTACGGAAAAATATATTTAAACGATAATTTTTCTGTTCCTTTGTCTCGTTGGAGGCATAATTTCTCGAGGCTCGTTAAAATTCCCCCCGGAAAACGATATTTCAACGCGCACGCGATTTCGTAAACGACAGCTGATCTAAATTTTCTGGAACCCAGAAGGAAAGCGACGCTTTGAGGAAAAACTAGCTGATCAAAGACTAAGGAAGATAGCGCTGTCTTTATCTTGAGGGATTAGAAAAAGAGAAGATAAACTGGTTAGCACGTCGCGTGTGAAACGAGACAAGGAAATGGGGGAATATTAAAGGGAACGATACGAGAATTACAAAATAAACGTAAACCAAAGTCCGACTCCGCGGCCATGATCGGATCCTCCATCTTGTCGGACCTCGTGACCGTAAAATAACAACCACACCGAATAAAGACTCAACGGTTCTTCTTCGTAACGCGATTTAGCTCTGCTCTGCTTATCGCCAACCGTCGAACGATTTCCCAAAACTCGAATAAATTTCCAGACTCGAAGGTCTCCCGCTCGTGTCTCCGACTCGTGTCGCGCGTCTTCTCACGCGATTTGTTCGAGAGTATAAAATTTCCAAGCGAAACGCATACGTGGTCGCACGCGCGAGCGGTCGCTTGCTCGGCCACGGTCACCGCGAGACCTTCGTCGCTGAACGTCCATTGTTCCACGCCAACTTAATCCACTTTATTTCGTTTCGATGCGTCTCGTATCGAGTGTAACACGCGCCATTGGCAGGGCTTCAAATTCGAGCGAAGGAACGAGGCTGGAGCGTGTAATTTCGCGATAAATTCCTCGCAGACTCGTTGATCGTCAGCGTGTGCTATTCGGTATAACGACATTGTACCGAATGCGTGATTTACTGAATGAACTTCTAGCGAGTTCTTCTTATCTGGACTACCCGCTAACGTCACCACGATTATGCGAATATTTATAGTTTCGCTTACACTGGTAATCACAGGCGTGGGTAAATGTGTGCTCGGGTTCGTTTATCCAAATGCGAATTCCGGTTGTTGGAGCGCGAGGTTATGGCCGCTGAGGGAATTCGACGGGCCTCTATTATGCGAGCGATTTAATTAGCCGAATTGCCCTGTCCCCCGATGTGTTCGGATAAATATAAATTGCCGCGTAACTGGGATAACGGTTATTTAAACAATCGCTCCGAACCATTGAGCAATCGTTGTACCGTGGATCGAGTTGATCTTAACGCGACGCGAAGATCCAACGAGTTACTTTCTGCAAAATGTAATTCAACTTCGGAACAGGTTTTGTTTTGGGGTGCTTAATATTTTTTCGATAAAAGTGCGATTGGCGTAAGATATTACAGATATCGTTACGAGATATTTTCGCTTATAATTGGATCACTTTGGATTAGTTAGTTTAGCAAAGAGTATTCTCGTTTCGAAAGAATTTAGATGGAATTTTCGAAAGAAAGAGCGAGGAATATAGTGTCTAGGAAAGTCGCAGCGAATTGTCGTCTGTTTAAATTGCAAATGGCGATTTTTCTAGAGCGAGACGCGATAAGTTTATCGACGTCTGCATTTATGGAAACGGAATGGAAGTCAACTGGTTGTTCTTCTTCCCGTTTTTGCCGGCTTTTCCGCTCGCTCTTTCGCTCGTGCTGTCGCCATCGCCTTTATATCGCTAATTACGCCATGGGAAACGGTATTTCTTTCTCATTAATATTCCCTCCGGCCTCGGAGTTCCTCACCTTTCGTGGCACGCAGCGTTCGACGTTCCGTGGCTTTCCTTTATTTTCTCGTTCGTTCGTTTGACACTTAATTTCTATACTATATAATTAGCTTGGTTATAGAAAAAGGCTGATGTTGGTCTACGGAAGACCTTGTTCCTCTTTTTTTTTTTTTAGAGAGAGCTTCTGTCGATTATACCGTTGAAAAATTTGTCCCGACACGTGGGTTATTAGAAATTTTAATTACACGTTTGGCTTGGTGGTAAGCGTGTTATTAGTCCGGAAATTTCTTGGCGTATTTTTGCCGTCTCGTAGAATGGAAATAAGTTTAGTGCATGGTGAGCGAGACTCGCTGTGCCAGTGGCGTCATCAGCGGTAGTCATCGTCCAATTTAAATGGATGATAATATTTGTAAAATCTTTATTATCGTCGCAGCTAATTCTTAGTACCGTGGAAAAATTAATGCATCATAGACTGTAATAGCGTAGATATTATTTGCGCGTACCAGGATGCGTTATGTTGCAGCAAATATATTGTATAATTTAAATCGACATTAATCGGTATCTTCAAACAAACGTAATCGTCGTATTTCAAACCTTTCACGAATCGTTACCCATCAAACGGAAGAACCTACTCCAAATCGACGCGGTACCTATATCGTTGATTAAAACTCGATCTTCCAACCTTTTCAAAAATCCCAACACTTGTACTTTAGACTCGACCGATTCAAAATCGCGTTATGTCATCCGATTCCATCCTATCTCTTCATCTGCGTAAACTTAATTGGTAAAAATTCAGAAACTCGGTTTCAAAATTCGGCAACGCGGTTAGATGGTAACCGATTTAAATCAGCTGTTACCTCGACGAAGAGCTGCAACCTTGTAAGCTCCAGGAGCATCTTTCTCCGGCATCTGCGAGGTATTTTGCAATGCCACTATTAATAGCTCGGGTATCAAACGATCCTCGAAGGCAACCTTCCGCACTCCGGCATCGGCTCATTCAACGGCGTGATCGCGTTTGAAAAAGTGTCGAATGGCATTCGAGGCGCGTGGTTCAGGGAACACATCGACAGGTATTTCCACACCGTGTTCGCTGGTTGCAAAACCCGAGTTCTTCCCGGCGTCCTCCGCTCGTTAGAGAATCCCGATTTGCGTAAGTCGCACGCCTCGCGCCGTTCAATTTCTCCGTTCGATCTTCTTCGCGGTCTCGCGGCATCTTCCACTCGGCGAAATGGCGAAATTTGGAAGCAACGAAATGTCAAAGCGACGGAACGTGGGAACGTCGTAAGACGAAGCAGACTGACCTGGAAACGGCGGAACGTGGGAACGAGAAAAAGCGTTAGAAATGGACGAAACGCGAATGTAGCGAAGCGCGGAAGCGGAAACGGAAAAGCGCAGGAACTGCGGAATTCAGAAACGGGAAAACCTGGAAGTCGAGGAGTTTAGAAACAACGGAAGGTGGAAATGGCGAAACGTGGGAATGGCGAGCCGCAGGAATTGCGGAACTTGGATACAGCGGCCCGTAAAAATGCAAAATCTCGAAACGTCGCGGCACGCAAACGCTTTCGCGCAAATATGGCGACTTTCGTAACGCACCGTGCGGTCGTCGCGAAAAACCTGCATATCATTTCCCCTGTTATTTTCACGGCCGTGTTTACCGTCGCCGATCGCATGGTATTTACCCAGTGCTCGTGTTACCGGGACCTTGCGCGACTTCCTCTTCGAAACGGCGGAACAGTTTTCCGCGTACGGAGTCCGTGCGACGAACTTTGAACGCCGTGGCAGTGGGAGACAGGTTAGGTTGGCAGCCTTTGATCGGTCGTGTAAAAGCCGACGTCCACGCAACCGAGTCCGATCTCTTCTTCCTTAACATCTTTTCCAAAATCTCTGACACGTTTCATTTCGATTCCCTCGATAATTTCACGTATTCCTCGGAGATTCCCCAGAGATTCCAATTTCGTTAATTTCCGAATAATTTCGAGTTTCATCGACAGAATTTTGTATTCCATTGTCGAAGAATGACGTTCACCTGTTTGAAAATTAATTACACGCGACATTCTGAAAATGTTTCCGTCATTTGTGTTTATGATGCATCGACGATAATATCACGGCAGATGTGCCTTTCTCAGGTGCATAATTTATCTACCGACACATTTCCCGTTGATATACCAACGAAACGATAAACAGGATCAACAAAGGTGCGATCTTCAGTTTCACTTGCCGGTTCCCATGTACCTCGAGTGCGGTGCTCTGGAGTGGGTATCGTTTTCGTGGAATAAATCAAACGCAAGTAAAGTAATCTAGCAAACCGTAACGTGTAGACACACCGCGAGGCTCGTAAACAAGAAAGAATCAGTCTCTGCTGGTTAATTCCTGTCTGTCAGTCTCGGAGACAGGCTCGGCTTTGCGCGAGCCAAGTTGCACAAGTTCTCCGTCACCAGACTCATCTTTCACGCGGGTACCACAGCGTGTCGCTACTATGTAGGACATAAAGTCAATACGATTTTCGCTAACGAGTCCGCAAACCAGATATTCCAGTCTCCCATCATCGCGCTGTCTCGCCGCTCCTAGCCATTCCTAACGAATTCCTGACGAGAAATGAAAAATAGAAAATAAAAAATAGAAAAGGGCGAAAAAAAAAAAAAATTAGCAAATGGTAGGAAGATACGGTGGAATGGCCGATTCCATCCCCGAGACGGTTACGCAACGCGGTGATTGCGTGGCCGGGCCAAGTACAGCGCAATGCCACGGCGTCGCGACGACGCTGCACCGTGGACGCGGGCCGCTTCGATAACAGCGCGTACACACGGCCACGCACGTGCGTGTCGGGCGTACGCACCGGGACTGGGTCGAGCGGGGCTCAGCCTTGCCATTCATCAGCCGCCCAGAAGTGTTTCTCGCCTTTCGAACATCCAGACGGTCCCGCGGCCATTTCCACGCGTTAACTCTACCCGGCTATCTAGAGGTCTTGGCCTCTTATCGATGGACTTTGAAGGCTGAAGAAAGCGCTCTACTCGCGATTAGTCAGCGATGGAATTCGCGTGGTGGTGGCAGCTGATCGATACTCGATCTCTTCGGCCAACCTTTTCAAAGGTTTCGAGACACGTGGTCGTTATTTGCTGGACGATAAAGTTCTACAGAGCTAACTTGGCAATATGGCTGACTCTGGAATTTATCTAATCGATGAATTTCATTGTTATCTTTCCTCGACCGATGCTTGTTAGCGAAATTATTCTTCGGAAATTCGTTTTCAATTCTAGATTTAAAAGATTTTTAGAGGTTACTCGATCGTATAGAGCGAAGTATTGTTTTTATGATTTAACACGGAAGGGATTAACCGTGTTATAGGAGGATCGACGAGAGTTCTCTGTATATTTTTCATCGATTGATACAAACAATGTATACCCCCTCCAAGCGACGGCGCGCACCTGGCGTGCGACGCAACGCGTTTTGCAACTGTTTACGAAGCGACATCGGCGGATGTTGATATGTTAAGTCACGATTCCGCTTCCCTTTCTTTAATCGCGTTATATAATTTTATTCTTCGTTTTCCGGTTGCGTGACGGTTAGGTAACAAACGGCTGATACTCCGAAACGAGCAGCGTTCGGCAGAGGTGAACGATAATTAATCGCGTCTTCTCGTGTCACGCAAATTGCAACCTTCCCTTCGAGTGTGCTCGTTAAATCTCCGCAAATTCATACGTGCACGTAACGAACTTGCGTTTAACGTAGTTATGGCAATCATTCGGCTGTTCCAGCGGTCGTAGCTCCTTACGTCCACCTGCTATCGCGGTCGAGCAATCGATAACACGCTTCTGTATTTCGATCTTGATTTCTCCGCGATGTCGTACCGATATAATTTTAATATTTCGACTTACGCGTAATAACATCGAAGAAAGTCTTTATATTCGATCGATTTCTTTAAAATTTCCTCGCTTCGCTGTCTCGACACTTTAATTTCGACGCAACGCAAAATTTTGCATCCTTAATCTCTACATCGGCCCTAATTAATACCAAATCAGTCGACGTTCTTCGTGTTCGCGATAATTCCAAATTTAGCACAGGAAATTGAAACAGAGAGAATTTAATTCCCGTGATGGTTGGTTTCGATTCGAAGAAGACACGGGTCCAAAGGACCAGCTCTGAGCCCCTCTAATTCGTGGATGATAACACTGTTATCGCGTAGACGATATAAAATCTTCCGATCGGCTGGTCTAAAAATATTTTGACCCATTTAGTCGAGCGTCGAAGATCAGATAAGGCGAGTGTCTGGAACGAGGAAAGGAATCGCTGGTTTTCGTCGTCGCGATGGACGTGCCATTTGTCTGGCTGCGAGGATACCGTTACGTAAAATCGAAGCAAGGTAAACGGAAATATTTGCGGGTATTTACGCACTGTCAGGATTTCGAAACGGATAATAAGCCGGCGTTATTTACGCAACGCGGAAGATAAAAGGAGGACTCGCGAGATTCGTCGCGGTGGACACGAGGTTGGACGAAGAGTGACCATGTTTCATCGGGATATCTCTAACGAATTAGAGGGATGCGAGAAATCTTCGATCTTCGTGTCAGGGGATGAATGAACTTCGTTTCGTTATCTCTACGAAATTCTACAATATTTTAAGGTCAGTCCGCTGGTATCGCTTCGATAACAGCTCGGTCTTCTTTTTCTGTCTTCTTCAAAATTCATCGAAAGGAGTTCGAAATAAATCGGAGAGCCGGTTGCAACAGTGCAGTAAACTTCTCGGGTAGGTTTCGCAATGGTTATCGTGGATGATATATGCATAGCAATAAATGTATCGTTCTTTTCCATCCGCGAGATCTGCGCTTAACGAACTCGAATATTATTCCGAACAAAAACGGAGGAACGTTCTTCGATAAATATCGGATAGCGGGAGTAAAAAGAAGCTGTTCCACTCGCTTTTTCTCGTGTATCCTTCCACGGTCGTCTTCAGAAGCCGAAAAAGGAAAAAATTCGCGATAAACCGGGGAATTTACCGCAACGGTGCAATAAACTTCGCGGCGACGATTATCATACGTGCACGCTCGTAAATGCAGTAAATCATCCTTCGTTTACGCCGTTTGTATCCACCAAGATCGACCAGCGTTCCGAGGAAAGATATCCCGATGCTGCTTAACACGAGTAGGAGAGAATATAAATATTCAGTAGAACGGAAATTCGACGCAACGTCTGGCATTAAACTCGCATAATCGGAGAGCGTTCCTCCCGAAAAAGAGAGAACTTTCGCTACGATACGAATAAATTAAACGGGGTGGTCGATCTCCGGCAGTCAGACGGAGATCATAAATTACGGGAGATTTGGTTAATCACGAGCGAGGAGCGTCCAGTCATCGGGATTGCTCAACGCGTCGGTCGCGGCGCAGAGCGACGCGGCGCGAGGCGGCGCGGCGCGGTCCACTCGCGATCCGATCACGAATATCGAGGAGAGACACGCGAATGCGTCGTGGATAAAAAATTTCCATCGAACCGGAGGAAGACGAGAACTCTACGAGGACTCTAATTGAATTCGTAATCGCCGCGGGCGTTCGCGTCAGTTCCGTTAACGCGACCGCGTCATTCCGTGTCTTCTCTCTGTTCCGACGTGATTTCATCGTTTCACCCTGACCCCATCGAGGACTCAGGATGCCGGGTCAATGCGTCGAGAATCAACTCGCACGCGAGAAAGCGGAATACCGCATTTTTTCACTCGCGTTTTTCCCTTTCCAGACGCGAATTTCCAGCCGCCGCGCGAATATCGCCGTTGAATATTCGATTTCGATGGAACCCGAGTTGTAACTGCGAGAGACTTTCGCGATACCGGTGGGAATGATAAATAAGAAGTCTCTCGAATATCTCGCGTGAAGCCTTGTGTACGAAAATTAATAAACCGATGCCTCGCAAGGCGATCTACGTCCGTGAACGTGTCCCAGGGAACGGCTCGTAGTTCGTATGGTAATTATGATAAGAAATCGAGGGACATTTCGAAAGAACTATTCGGATATTAATTTAAGCACGGCTCCGTACTCGATTTCGACCTATGAGATCGAGGATTGCTTAACGCAAATCGAGTACAATACCGCAGTGTTCCTTTTTTAACGCGCTATTCAGACTGCGAACCTTTGACGAAATAGATCGTTTTGCTGACAAATATAAAGTTAGATTGGTCAATCACCCGAACGATCTAGCCAACAATCTGTATAAAATAACTACACCAAGAAGGCTGCGTAAAAAGCATCCGAGTAACCTGATCGCTGGTCGCCGATAAACAAGCAGTTAACAATAGACCTCGCGCCGAGATACATCTGGCCGTCGAACTGTTCAAAATCTAACAAACCGTTTCATTTTTCCGATGTCGAAAAATCAATTTTCCTTTTTTAAAATACACTCGCAAAATACAGATTCGATCTCGATAGAATTTCCTCGACCAGAGTCATTTTTAATGGACGCTAAAGATCTATCTTCTAGTCCGCGAAAATTTCCGAGATTTTTGGACAGCTTTTCTTCGAATTTTTTCGCGAATCTTCCAGCGATTTTTTTTCGCGATGTTCGATCCAGGTTTGTGCAAGATGCGAAACGAGTGTAACGAACAGTTACGCACGCGATCGAACGGTGAACTAGAGGAATGCGACTATCGATTCGCACGTACTTATCGGAAGGCAGCCCACGCGCAAGAGGCGTACGATCGCAGCGAAACCTATTACACGACTCTTATGTAACGCGAGTCGCGATTTTGAATAATTCACCGCGATCCCTATGCGGAGTCGTTCCGTCTCGTTCGACGTTTATTATTCAGCCGTGTTTTGACCAACCTCCGTGTCTCATCCCGTCGGCCAGGCGCAATAAATAATACGTCGATAAGCCAGGCTTGCGCAATCTTTCCGCTCTTCGCGTTGCAGTTAATAAATATTCGGCAGATCAAGGCCCTAAACGATCCATTCGGTGAATGGGCTATAAATAATCTCGACTTCGACTTTGACAGCTAATTGCATTCGACTCTATTAACGTTTCTCCGGAGAGAAATCTCACCCGCGAAGACCACTTCATTTCAATGCTAACTCGATAACTTTGCGGCGAAGAATATCGATTCTATAAAAAATTGATCGTCAACCAAGTGTTCGATAATTAACCGATTAACGGAATTAGGTGGGAGATAATCGAAGACCCTGGTTTTAGAGATTTTGTTTTTTAATGCTTATTCCATCTCTCTCCTCGAGTCTTCTCAGGGATCGTTCTAATTAGTTATTTAATTAGTTTCCTAAATACAAATTCCCTCGTTCAAAATAATTATTAGACATCGAAAGCACTCGTTTCTTTCTTCAGGAAGATTCGAACAACTTCTTACGCCGATTCGCGGATAAAATCGAGAACGATCGACAAAGGAACGAAGCTGCGAGATAATGGAGAACGCGGTTGACACCTCGGCGTCGCTCGTAAATATTTCGATCGGCGATTATCGGCCGTTCAATCACCCGGGCTTAACGCATTTCTTGGAACAACGAGCTTAATTGTTCCGGGAAAAGACGGACTTTATTCGACGGCGGAGGAACAAAGTAATCGGCGGTTCGAGACGAGCAAAGGTTCAACCGCGATTATCGTTGTTAACGAATCGCGGGAACGCGACCGAAGGAACAATGGCCGCATCGTTCGGTTTGTTTCTCCGTTTAACAAGGGGTAATTGTAAAATTCGACACGTCGGAACGTGCATCTAGCTCACCGTTTTCATCCTAGGCCGTCGGCCTAACCCTGGCAATAATCGATCCACGATTGATCGGCCTTCGTTCGATGAAATATTGCGCGCGACATACTCGTCCAAGGTCTCGTTATTAGTGGGTCAGTCGGCACCAGTGAAGCCGTTTTGGTCCACCAAGCATGAATAATCGTTCAGTTCGTTCGATTTTCCTACCAACGACACGCTGTTTCCTGTTTCGCCCGCGTTTCGATCGTCGTTTGCTGGATTTCTCGAATCTGCGTTTCAATCGATTAATTTCTATCCGAAATCGACGATTCTCCGCGAGAATTTCGACTTCGAAGTTCCGACGAATTTTGCGGCAACCCACAAGCGGAAAAATACCGTTAAACTCGAAAAAACAAAGTTGTTACCGGTCCCCGGAGCGTTCGTTTCGCAAACTTGAAACGCGCGAAGGATATTTTGTAGAAATTCCTGGAAAGCCGCGACGCTAAACATTTCGTTTATCCCCGATGTCCAGTTTGCGCGAGGATCTCGCATCGAGAATAATAATTAGTTTCCTGGAAGATCAGGCGCTGAAACAAATTTCTTCCACTGCGAATAATCTCTTCGCCTGATATTCACGGCCATTGCCGAGCAGATGCCGTTACGTAAAGCTAAGTGGTCTTCCAGCGTGTAACAATGGGAAATAAAGAGTCGGTGATAAATTAAAGAATAAATTTCCCGAATGACGCGATCGTCTTTTCCGTGGTATGAAAAATACCGGGTACCTTAAGGACACTACACAGTCGGTTTAGGAGGCACTTAATATTCATAATAAACTTAGAGTTAACGAATAGACGACGCGCGAACGTAAACGCGATGACGCAAACTCGATGGTCAATTGTCGAAGCGCGTTACGACGATATCGTTCGGTTATACTGGCCGATCGAAGTGGCGAGATTCAATAAACCCAGACACACAGAAGCGATCGTGACTTCTAGTCTCGAATAATCGAAATTAAGACGACGATTTTATTTATCGCGCGACGATTCCGCGATTCGCAACCTCGATTCGGGTAAACCTGGCGCAACCCTCTTTTCTCGTCTGGACTCTCTCGGAAAATTGGCTGGATCTTGGTAAAATCTGAACAACGATCCATCAGCAGCGAAACGGAAATGATCACGGGACTTAATCTCGGCAGACGAGGTCAGATATCGCGGAGGATCGATCGTCGGAGTCGCAGAGAAGCGGAGGGATCTGACCCGTGACAGTGTAATTAGTCCGGCTCCTAATTCCCGATTATGGTAGGGTCCAGGGGTTCGTGTTTCAGTAACCTTGGAAGCGAGCTTGTCCGTGGTGGGCCGACGATTATTTAACGCAACGGCATAATCGTGGTCGACGTAACGACGGCGTAATTTGCAACGTTACGTTATAACCTGTCCCCTCTGCCGTGCCATCCGCGTCCTTGAATTTCTCTTTCCGGGCGTCTAATAAATTCGATTCCGCGACGGACACTTCCATGTTTTCATTCGATTAATCCGCCAATAATCGTTCCACGCGATAAACAGATACGCTAGTGTCTTCGCTCGGTGTTTCCTCGCATGATCGACGAAAACGATCTACGTTCGCTTCTTTCTTTCAATGGAATTCTAGTTTCCATCGAAACGGAATCGGTAGCTTTAATAGAAACGGAAATTTCCGCTTGATCGAGAGATTATTCGAAGATCGTGAGTTTGCGGTTTCGTGGGTTCTTTGTCTATCCTAAGCACCTAAATGTTTAGGGTTGCATCGTTTGATATAGAATTTGTAACAACTAGAGGAACTCGGAAAGGAATTCGAAAAGAGGTCATCGATTAATTCGAATTAAAGAAATCAACGAGACGCAAATGTCGTTTTAATTTCTTGCAATTTCGAATGACAAAGCGAATATTTCCCATTGTTCTTCGAGGAAATATTACTCGAAGATCTACAGGCCCCGGGCCCCGAACTTCAACTTGTCCTTGAAACGAGATTGCCAGACGCTGTCGCGGAAATGGCCAGGGCTGGTATTTCACCTGTAGCCAGAGTGCGCGCGATGATTCGAGAGGCAGCTTGTTTCGCTGGAATATTAGATCTAATGATATGCAATAAAGCAACCGGCAACGCGATGGCATATTGAGCGCAGTGGAATAGTACCGCGGTAGTCAGACTAGCGGATCACTTGGCTGGCATTGTTTCGACGTAGTAACACTTTCAATTGCATAAAATCGCTTCGCCCATGGAAGGATCCGCGTGTCTTCGTTCTAGTCGTGCATCTCGTTTTATATATTTCATCGTACTTCATCGGTTTCGCGCGTTTAAAGCTTGACGAAGCTTCGAAGAATCTTCAGGGACACGAGAGGAACGACAAGAGACATTTATTCCGCGTAAACTCGTTCGAGGCTCGAAACGAAGAATTTGACAATTCGAAAGTTCTTTCCTGGAGACGGGAATCTCGACAAAAACAAAACTCGGCTGTGCCGAAACCTCGTTTTCGCCTGTTTTTCCAACGAAGTCCTTGAGCCGTTTAAAGCCAATCCGTGCTAAAGATAAGAGTCGCGTACGTACTGTCTGCGGGTTAGAACGCACAACAGGTCCGATCGTAAAAATTCGACCGAACGATTCCGTGTGACTGGGAACGATGGAAACCGCGAGCGGACGGCTAAATATAACCGCGGCGCGGAAAAACAAAATTCGCGAGCTTAGTCGCCACCGATCGGCGGCGATTGGTTAATTGTGCATATCGCGGTGCGAGCGAGGGTGAAGCAGAGAGAAAGAAGAAGAAGAAGAAGAAGACGTCGGGCTAGCGAGGTACAGGCTACTGCCAAAACGCCGATGTGGCAATCGCGGCGTTCCTTCGTTCCCGCTGCCAGCTCGGACCGCTCTGCCATCGTTTTAATTTAAGACACCCCTTCAAATGTCACGAATACACATTCCGTTCCGTGCCGTCTCGGCGTCGGACTGAAAACACGCGGCGTTTTCCCCGTTTTCGAAGAATCTCGGTCGCTGTGAGTCACTTTCGGAACTTTTGCAACCGGACCGTCGTTACGCAAGTCGGAACTCGAGGGATAACGATCGGTCATCGGCGATCGGATACGAGAATAGGAATTTCGCGAAGATCGTAGCGGGTGCACGCGAATCGCTCGGGTATTCCTGGGAGAACGCGTCGAGACGCCGAGAGGTTTCTTTCGCGCCGGGGCATGACGTGTGCTTAGACTGGTTTCAGGAGGATACGGGGAACCAGCTCGATGGTTTACTGCCTTGTTATTCTCTCTCTCTCGGTGTCATACTGGAACGTGCCTCCGAAAATAAGATCTAAACACTGGCACGCAGTCGGGGATCCGTGTCTTTATCCGGACAAAGCGCGTGCACGAATAAAGACTGGAACAAAGGCTGAGTCTTAATCCTCGTTTCCGAATATTTTTGTCCACGTGAAAATAAGGAATGAAGCTTTCGAAAGAAGCTACGGAAGTATATATACAGCTTCACGAACAAAGGGTAAGAAACGAATGAATTTAACGTCGCGATTCAACGTTTATTTATTCATTTCGGCACGCTGCACTCGGAACTGTGCGATATGCACACTCGGAATGCAGACAGCAACCGCGGCGACTTAATGTCCCGTTTCGATCCAAGTGTTACGAAGGTTAACAAATATTTTGGCAAAGACAAATGCCGCGTGAATCACGGTAAGGTATCGCGACGAACGAGAGCGCGCATCGTAACACCGCGGCGCGGTAATTTTAACCGGGAAACCGGGGAAAAATCAATCGTGGTTAAATCGAGCGTGGAATTAGCCCGTAGATCGGCTAGGATCTACGGCGAGCTAGCCGAGGGAGCGCGATTGCTTCGGCGAAGATAAACAGAGTATCAGTTTCTTGTTTACAAGGCGGACCAATAATTTTCTAAAAATAAGAGACCGTTCCACGACCAAGGCTGCGCCGACCGATTGATATACGTTCCCTCCGTGTTCTAGCCGAGCTTCTACGAGCTTAACGAACGTAACGAAACAAACGGTTCTATCCCCGGACCAGTTGCCGAGTCATTCAACAGACCGACCTTGCGATCCACGCGTTCCCAACCCCTTCTAATCGTATCGAGTAACCCCCTGTCGCGACTCCGTTCGAAACGAGTCACCCTTCGACAGGGCGGCACCACGATCGGACGTCGGAAAGATGTCCAGGTCGACGAGGAAACGCGAGGGTTGGTCGGGGACACGTGGTTTGGGGTTTATAACGAGGTCTGAAGGGACCGGGCACTTAACTTATTAACCGCGTGACTCGTTAGCCGTAGACACAGAAGGTTCTAGGGAAGGAGGAATCGTGGCCGGGTCGATGTTAATTTCGGGAAACGAATGCTAACGTTAAAACGCCAACTCCAGACATCGCGAGTGGTCGGTTGGCCACGTAACAGGCTCGGAGGGAATAAACGTAGGGTCGACAGCTCGTGTCTTGGCACGACGGAATATGGCCGAACGAAGAAGAAATTTCGCTCGGCCAGCCGCCTCTTTATTGCCCCTGTTGTGCGGCCAGACAGATTCGATGGAGCGTTTCATAAAATTTCGCCGCGTCTCGTAAACATGCTTCATGGCGACGCAGAAACGAGGCGATATCCAGGACGTTAGCGAGGAGCTGGGACGTAACCGGGCACGTATGTCGGGAAAAAGTGTCGATCGATCGGAGTTCGCTGATGCAAGAAATGCCTGTCCTTCGAAACGGAGTTCCTGCATCTTTTTGCGTCGCTGCAGTTAGGACTCGAGCTGTTTTACGTCGTTCACGCGGATTTTCTCTACCCTGCTACAATACCGCAATTTCATCCAATATTCGCCTGCTTCGTGCTAGACATTCGGAGAAACTCGCTAATTGCCGAATGGATTATTTATAGATCGTCGATTGTATCGATTCTTCAAGAAGAATATTCGTCTTTGTTTAGAAATCGAAAGAAACTTCCAAGAATTCGACTTCGATCTAAATTCCATCTACATCCGAATCTAACCAACGACTTTCGATCGATATTACACCTCACCTTTGCGATTCGATGCCGTACGTTATACCGTAGACAAGATTGACATTTTCTCCCCTATAATCATCTAGCTCGGCACCTTCTCACGCATAGATTAACCTTCTGTAACCTGAATTTTCATCCCGCGGAGAAATTATCGCGTTCTCAGGTTCGATTTCGAAACATGCATTCGCCAAACACACCTAAGAATCAACGGAGCCACTTCCTCGGGCCCGACAGAACGTAAACACCCCGAGACAGGAGAACGTTGCAGCTGGGAGAGAAAAACCGAGGAGTAGGCCCGAAATGGAAGCAGAAGAGAGATCGGGGAGCGGCCTATTTCAGGCGTCGGGCCAATTACCGATCCAGCGAGATCTCAATTAATCTGTCACTCTGCGGCGGTGTGCATCGAAGCCGGCTAGATAGAGGGAGAGACCGGCGCAGGGAGAAAGAGGACTGCCGGTTTCCGCGCGGACTCGTAATAATGACGAAACGAGCCGGCTGCGCAGCCACGTCGACCCACATTTATAAATAGAGGAGGCCTCGTCTCCGTCGGGGTGACGGCGCGGTGTGTGTCACCCCAGGAATACCACGCTCGACCGAGTGACCGACCGCGTCGCTGTTGAATGGGCTCCGCTCGCGGAACCGCCGCTCCGTCGCCGGAAAACCGCTCGTAAACCGCTTGCACGCGCCCGCGCCGTCCTTCCCGGGGACCTGTGAACCCTCGCGGAATTTTACGACGCGGACAGAGGCGATTAACGTCGATCGTTCGGTAACGAATGGCAACAGGCCTTTCGCGCGTCTTGGCTTCTTGTTTATCGTCTCTCGGCTGTTTCTACGTATCCGAGTCGTGCGAGTGGAGCAGATGGTCGGTGAAGAGGTGGTTGTTGCTACAACATTCGTCGGAGGTGTTTTATTTCGGCGTCGTTTACTCCTGGTTCGCTGGGAGAGTATTGGACCCCGAGAGATGAATCTCGCGAGAGCGTCGCGGCGACAGATGTTGCCTAAAGGATCCTTCGGAGATCTCCTCGTGTCCTTATCGTTGGTTGTTGATCAAAAGTAGGAGAGAGAGTGGAGATAGGAGGAGGATGTTTCTTCATAGGTGGCGAAGGATGACGAGGAGAGAGAGAGGAGGTTCAATTTGCGTTTGTTCAGTTTATATCGCCCCAGTTTTTATCGTCGGGCTGAATTGGCAGAGTCGTGTGCGTAGAGATTGTTAGGGATACTTGTTCAGTTTATATCGTCGAGTTGAATTGATAAAGTAGTATGCACAGAGACCGTTAGGGATACTTTTGAGACTCTATCAAGCGCGGCTATTCGCGAAAGGAATTTTAACGCGGGACACTCGCCTTTTCGCCTGTCCCGTTCCGAGCTGACACGGTCGAGAGAGAAACGGCGCGGAATCGTCTCGTATTTCCGCGAAAACGGTGAATCCGCTCGCTGCTCGCGCGGGAAACGGTCTCCGGCACCGCGGACAAGACGCTCGAGCGTCCCGTTCACCGGACAACAAAGCTATTTATGCCACTTGCTCTGCGAATAGTCCGATTGGCCTGGCTCCAGACGGTATTTTTCACTTCCATCTAGAGGCCGCAGGGGCAAAAATTCACGAGCGTGGCGAAACGCGCGAAAATGTGCACTGGCACGGTGAAATCGCGGCGATGATTCAAACGGTGCTAATATTATGGTTGGCTACGGGCTGCGGAAAAATAGCCGGCGAACAACAAATTCCGGTGAATTCTCCCTCGGTTACGCGTCGCCTGGCCAAAACGCCGTTGTTGATCTTTTGGGACCACGGCCCGATCCTCGATAGCCTACCATCCAGCGTGTATTTTCGACTGGTTTAAAAGTGGCCATCTCTGACGTTGCGATTGTTCTTTCCCGCTCCGCGATTTATTTACGCTCGCCGGTCGTACGCTGAGAGGATCTACGCAGATCCCACGCGCGTATTAGAAAGATCTACATGGCTCCGGTCTAATCCGATCTACTTTGGCCGTCGAGAATTCCGCTCGCTCGCTTGGTATTCGAATTTAAGCAGACCTTGATCGCGAGGAACGATGAAACGCGTAGATAAACGCGTGGACCAGCAGGAGGAAAAGCTCGAACGCGAGATAAACACGGAGAATCTCCCTTATCGAATCGCGATCCGTATCTCGAACAACTTCCACTCCGACGACGGTAGAAACACGGTTGCAATTCGCATTCCAAGGTCTCTCTATCTCTTCGCAGCATCGTCGACACGCGAAGGTCTGTCGTTACGCAACCGTCCTTCGTTTCCGTTCCCTCCGAGCTTTTCCAGCAACCGAGAGCTCTCAGAAATCTTGATTCTCGCATTGCCGAATAAGAGACGGGGCATCGATCGAGTCGGTTCTCGGAGATTCGATCGCCGCGCAAGATGGCCGGTCCGGCGACGGAAATAAAGGCGAAGATCCGCGGCGATCGAAGAAGCGCGCGACGCGGCGCGCTGTTGCACGCCTAATGCCGCGCGGTGTCTAATAATGTAGCAAGGCCGTTCTTGCCGATGTACCGTGAATGCCTGTTCGTTACGACACGTCCCGTTGCTCGAAACTCGAGGAACGCCGAGCCTAACGTCCTCGCGCCGCGGTAAATCAGCCCCGACGCTAGCAGCTGGCACGCGTTGCCCTTTATTGCCAGCAGGCCGGGGAAATTGGAAAATTCTCGGCAACTTGACGGCTCGAGTCGCGAGGGGCGATACACGTCCGTCGCGGAAACACGCGGAAGAAGCGGGTGCGATCTCCGCTTCGCGTATTTTCTGCGAGAGTTTTCGGAAATTCGAATTCGAGGATATCGCGAAGATTCGGGTTCGAATTTGATCGATTCTCCGTCGACTTAAAACGGGATCTTGAATCGGAATTGGGAGCTAAACGAAAATCGTCGCGTATTTTCAGTGTTCCTTCGTCGATATTCGAGTTCAAAGATGTCACGAAGATTTAGATTCGAATTTGATCAATTCTACGTTGACTTAGAACGGAATCATGAATCGGAATTGGAAGGTAAACGAAAATCGTCGCGTATTTTCGGTTTCCCTTTGCCGATATTCGAATTCGAGGGTATCGCGAAGATTTAGGTTCGAATTTGATCGATTCTCCGTCAAATTAGAACAGGATCTTGAAACGGAATTGGAAGTTAAACGAAAATCTTACGTAAATCGTCGGAAAGAGTTTCTCGCGTTTAAACAAACGAATCACGAATCGTCCGTCGCCTCGCGGATTCGACTTGGTGGTTTAATTGTTTCGCGGAAGATTAAGCGCCGCTTTCGAACGCGCGAGGGAAAACTACGGAGGCAATTTCCACGATGAATTTACAGGAACGGCGACCGAAGGAAGCCGCGATGACGAATTGATCTGGCGTCCATTCAACGGACCAAAGTGGCCGACATTTATCGCCATTGTTTGTTACGTTAACGCGGCTCGCTAGAAAGCGCGGCTTCGCGTAAACACCGGCTAAACGATATAATACCGAGCGGCATTGTCGCCGGCAGTTGGCGGAAAATTGCGAAACCGCGGGATTAGCATAACAGCGGTCGAGAAATGCCGTTCAACATCGCTGATACCTTTCTCCGACCTCTCTTTCCTTGATTAATTACCAGCCAGCGCCCGTCCAATAGCGAAAATCACCGTATCCAGCGCGATATTTGCATCTCGTCATTAACCGACGAACACATACGAACACGCCTTAATTTATCACCCCGAACGAAGATACATGGCCGCGAACGCCGGCCCGTGGTACGGTAAAATAATTATCAACGATCCATCAAACGAAGGGGGGGAAAAGGCCGGGAAAAACCGTGGACAGCCGGGTGTCATCGATTTTATCATATTTTATCAATTACCGGCGTGATTCATTACCTCCGGGGAATCGGGATCGCGCGGAGAAGAAGCTCCGCGACTTCCGTTCACCGATCGATCGCGGCGCCGCTGGCGGCCGGTCGTCGCGGCGCTGTTCATCGCGTGCCGGCCGTCTATTAGCATTGACGAATTACTTTCGCGGCCTTGGAATGTTTACCGAACGCGTTGCCGATCGGCCGAACGGTGGAAAGCCGCGGCGCGTCACGGCCGGAATATCGAACCAAAGCGACCGGAAGTGAGTCAGCGTTATGCGATATTACGCTACGCGATTATGATGTAACGCCGGTCGAAACTCGTTCCAGCTGTTTTTGCCGCGGCAAGCAACCGGCCCGGGACGTTTCTTCGCGCTTTGGAATTCTTTCTTCGTCGACGCCTCGCGCCGTTCCACCTTCGGCTTCCCGTCCGTCGTTGACCAATCCCCCGGCACCGACTTTCCCGGTGTTTTACGGGGTGACTGGATTACTTAAACCGGCGGGAAAAATAAAGAGAAAGCAGCGTTACCTTGCGTGGTTTTGCCGTGATCGCTGCCTCGAGCCGCGCGTCGTTGTCCGATCTGAAATAGAAAAGAAACGGAATCTGTCAGCTCTGTCGTTTTATTCGGCTGAAGGGAACAGGTTAAACCGTTTCTGCGTGGAAAATTTCGAGGTGGTTGGAAAATTCGTATCGTTTAATCGACGATAATCTTGCGAGACACACAGTCGGGACAATTCGAAGCGTGAAAAGGGCTTTACGGAGTTTCTATAATAGGGAAAATCAACGCGGGGAATCGAACAATTTCGTTAATGCGATAAAAATGAATTCTTAATGAGATTTGCCGTGACAGGGTGCTTTAGAACGCATTGTAACTCTCTCAAGCCTTTTTCACGCGAGGCAGCAACGGGTCCGTGTTCGACGATTTTTCCCTCTTTTCTGGACTCGAAGTAGGACAATTTCCTTTCTACTCGCGTCAACGACGATCAGAGATAAATCCAGAAGAATTCCCGCTGTGCATCTCTACAAGTAACAACGCGAAAACTGGCGTATCGTTTTAATAGTCATCGGACGAGACGTCCCTTTCGAATTAAATGCAAATGCAATCGCGGCGTGCTCGAGGCCCGATGAAATCGATCGAAAGAAACGGCTGGATCGTATCGAGGATCTAATATGGCCATGTTCGTAGAATACTTTCACCGGATGCCACAATGGACGGAAAAATGACAATAGCGATCGTAGGAGCGCGAAATCGATTGGACACGGTTGTAGGCGGTCGACGACTCTTGTTTTGCGTTAACGAAACCGCTGATCGATTTGTAACGACCGATCGGTAAATACTAATTAGCGTACGCCTTCTTGTAAAACGACAATGGCTTTTTGCCACGGTTGCTTCACTTTCGCGAGTCCGGTTTAGACAAGCGTGAACCACGAGCGATTGGCGCTTTGCAAAAATCTGTCCTCAGTATTTGGAAAGTTAGAATCGGGTCTATTTTTCTGGACAATGCGTTTTGTCGCGTTGCGTTCACGCGATGACTGGCATGTTTGAACATCTAAACGCGATCGAAGATAATTAAAGCGATAATATAAATTAATATTAATTCTGCTCTCGGGAATTGCTAAGATAGAAAATGTAAAACGTCAAGTCATTCTGATTTCTTTGATATTCTATTCTCGATATAGAAAAAATACCTTCGACGGAATAATTCCGCATGTCACGGTTAATTTGACAGTTTTATTTTTATTTTCGAATATACTCTCGCGACCTCTTGTGCAACATGCAAATCGAGGAACGAAAATATAACCGTATCGCGTGTACGGAAAATTCGAAACAAGGGAATTTTTTATTATACCTGTTTTCATAGGAGTCACGGTTCATAAATACGAGGTTTAATTAATAGAAAAAGGAGGAAGTAAGTACGCAGCGATGCTGACCGTGAACTAACAGCGCCGCGCGTTACGCGCTATTACCGAAGTTCACGGGTCAAAGTTCGAACGACTATGCGTGAGTTTCGCGCATATGTCGGTCATGAATGTTTATATCGCGTGGCCACGGAACGATTGACCCCGTTGCAAAGGTCGCTTTTCATCGCCGCTTTCCCGGACCAATGTTGCATTTTCTTCTCGTGGATCGTTCATCATTTACCGCAATTATTAGCTTTCTTATCGAGCAGTTTCATCCACAATGGTGTCATTCGGGTCACTAGGAAACTCTTCCAAAAATTACACAACCTACATCTTAATCCATTAATCCATTCGATTAATTCTCCTGTACTCAAACTTCCGAGTTGAAATTCCGCATTTGATGCAGTTACTTTGGTCGTGCTCAATTTTGTTGCAACTTCTTCTGCTATGCCCATCCATCAATTTGATCTGTCATAGCAAGTTTAGTGTCAAGAATGTTCTCTCTCCTCGGCGCGTCTTATTGCAATTTTGTTTAACATTCTTCGCCTTTTCCTCCTTCATCCATCTGTCAGATCGCTCGACCGCGGTAAGTTTAGTGCCAAGAAACGAAGACGAGCCTCCTTCTCTGTTCGCGGAAGATGAAACTTCGCGTGAAATCCATCTGCAGCCTAGCTCGGTGCCTGCACCCTGTAATATCCAGCGCGGCGTATCGGCCATCGAAGCATCGCGACCCAAGTATCCATCGATCCATCTCCAGCCGGCGAAATCTCGCTAGATGAGTGACTCACGATCAGCCAGCCCGGCCGCGCGACCTGGTTCAATTTTTAAACCGGCTAGCAGCTCGTCCCACGGTGGGAGGCGAAGGCGCGAAAAAATCGAGTGCAACGAGTGCGTGCATCGACGTGGTCGGATGCGATCGCACGCGGGTCTGCAGCAGAAATAGCCGGCGCGGTAATAAAAGTTCTCGGAAGACCTGCGAACTCGTCGGCTGTCACCAATTATGGAGTTGTATGGGACTCGGTGCCGCGGCACCGAAATATTGCAAGTAATTGCCGGGATCGTGTTACCACGAATCTTACATCTTTGCTCGAATCGGTGGCGGATGGGTTCCTGGTTCGATAGGGTGTTCGAGAAGATTCGCGACGAGGTTCGTGGATCGGTGTGTTTTACGACGACCGTTTTGATACTCCTTTAGGGTACACACGGGGTGATCTTAGTCAGTTAAGGGTGTTTGGGAGAATAAATTGGTAAAATAGGGTATAAGGTCTCGTCTGGGATCTGTGAGATGTGGGTTGCTTATAGATATTTTTTAAAATTATTATTCGATCACTTTCGGAATAAGTTTATTCAACATAAAGTAGAATAATAACTTTAAGTGCCATGTAAAATTCACCCGCGATAATGGTTGGTATTATTTCTCAAATATTTCTTGCATTTTAAAAAAGAGCTGCTTTCGATAACGAGATATATATCAGATTGGGTAAAGCAATGTGAAAGAATGTCGACCCGGGATTAAGAAAGTTGGAAAAAAATTCGCCAAGTTTTCGGAAAAGAAAGACACCCGGCGAGGCAAAGAAAAAGATCGCGATGGATTGCTAGGACAGAAAAGAGAAATTTGTCGCCGTTGTTTCAAAACAAAGAGAAACTCGAAGTAAATAAAAGCAAGGAAATCAAATTTCTTGAAATGGATCCAACGAAGTGACGAAATAGAACGCGAGACGTTTTTAACCGGCCACCAGGAGGAGGAAGATGATTTTCAGGCATCTCCGATGAAACTTTCCGAGAGAATCAAAGAATCTTCTGCAACTGGTCCAAGAAACTGGAACGTCAAACACTCTTCGCCAATCTATCTTTGCTAAAAAAATTTTCGTACACTCAAAAGTCTCGGAAAAGTATATCTCTCTATAGAACCTTCTTCGGACAATTTCCCGAAGCTGATAGAAGAAGGTAGAAAATGAATTTCTCGAATACTCAGAGATCTCGGTATCGTTTACTCGAGAGGAATCATCTTCGTTGGAAATTCTAAGGTGAACAACTCTTCCTCGACTCGACGCTTAACGATCACTCTCGCGTGTGATCGCGAGATCACCGGGTGGTCTTGGTTGCAACGGCGGTTTACATGGCGGAAGACGTTGGTGGATGTTGGACGAAATGGTCGGACGCACGATGACGTTCCGCAAGCGGGAATTTGAATACGAAAAGCCGGGGAAAGTCGGCTCGCGGCGCGATGACGCCGAGCGTTCTCCATTGTCTCCATTGTCGTTGTGACTCGACACAATCGTCGCTGGACGACAACAAAACGATCGAACAATGGGCCCCGGGACCGGCCACGACTTCCAAGTGAAATTCCATCGAGGAGCTGGTAACTCGCCGTGGAAAGAACCGATCGGCACGATAACCAGGGTTCCCGTGAACCTGACTCGCGTTTGCGTCATCGAACCGGCCTGACGACCCAAACGTTTCGCAATCGATGCTGCACACTTGATAAGCTCATCGTTTCTACGATTTCTCTTTTCCTCTTTGATATGTTAATCCTCACTGTCGAAAGTCCCTTCCTGCTCTTTTCTTCTTCCACGTATCACGTTCATCTTCGTTTACAGTTAACAACGACTCTTCTCTTTATTACATGAATTTTCCTTCGCCGATAAATTCCTCCCGCCATAAAAGTGTAAATTGATATCTCAATCCTCGTCGCACCGTCGATCGTTAATAATTCGCGTTGCGTGCTTAATTAATAATTAATTTGCAATTACGCAACGCTACAGGGAGCTATATACTTGCGCGTAGCACGTGTACGGTCGTTCTGCCGTTTGACAATTCGCGGGAAGAAAGCACTTCCGACGGAGCAATTAAGTACCAGCGCGTTTTAAAAATTCTCGCCGAGAGGCTGCGCGAAAATTCGCTTGTCTGACACACACACGCGCGCGACGGCTATTCGAAGTTTCCAGACGAAGTGTAATTTCGTTACACCGCGGAGATAAAGAGTCGTTAAAAACAGTGCTCCATCGCACGAGTTGGCTGTAGCCTCTGGTAGCGTTTTTAAAAAAGACGGGTTAAAAATCGCGGGCTGCCTGGCGACTTTGTAACCGTTAACGAGGACGTAAGAAATAAATCTACGTAACAAAGAGGTCCGCTGAATGAATCTTCCTTTGTGAAGCGGGCGGAGGAACGCTGAAGTAACAGCGACAAAAATACGGGTCACGCGGGAGAAGCTTCGCGGAAATTATATATATTTCTTCCTCAGCCCCTGTGCGTCACCGTTCACCGGAATAAAATTGTTTACTCCGCACCGATCGTGGATCGAGATTCGCCCGACGCCTCGCGTCTTCGCGATCTGCGCCGACGTCCCGACGTTGTATAGCTACCGATCGAAATAACCAATTTCGTACTTTTCGCTTCGCGTTTGTCAGACACGCGGCGCGTTTTTTCTGGGGAATTTATCGAAACGGAAACGCAAGGATGAGTCACAGGAATCGTTATCGTGTGTGTTAAAGTACGCGTGGACGATTGTTCGCCGACTGAAGGAAATTTCGTCGCGAAGAAAAGGGAAGAAAACGTCGGATCGAACGATCGTAAAAGCGCGAAAGTTGCAGCGATGGCGTAATTTGCTCGCGCAAAGAACCGTTCGGGACACTTGGACGTTCCTTATGGACCTCGGCCAGGATCTCGAAAGTTGCAAGACAATCGGCTCGTTGAGAGAATCCACGGTGTCCTCGAGCACGCCTAATTTCGAATAATACCTCCGGACGATCGGAAAGTTTCGAGGCGATCCTCGAGGAGAATTCGCCGGGAATTCTCGGGTGAATTCGACGGCGAAATGGACGGCGATTTCGTCGCGATTCCTCTGAAAGGGGTGAAAGGGAGCGGCGAGAAGTGGCGCCGGGGGTGAGAAGAAACCGAGAGGGGTGTGGTATTGATCGCTGGCCGAAAACATTCCCTCTCGACGACCGAGTTTTTTCCAGCAGACGGAACAAGGAAAACAGGCAAACGGCCGGATGACGGTGGCTCGATTTTTGCATGCAGGCCCAGCGCGAAAAATCCAGGGAAAAAGGGTACCCGGGGTTGTTAGCCTGTTAAGGGATGCCGCGTTATCCGCCCCGCTGGAGATAGCCCACCACCGGTGTAATGGAGGTAACGAGTTAACAGTTATACGCGCCCGGAACACGTTTCGTTTTTATCGCGATGACGATAAAATGTTTCTTTTGTCCCGCCGTTTCGCTTTGTCGACCTTCTTCTTCCTCCTCGCCTCGCGTCCGATCGAGTTAGGCGCTTCTTTCCAACTCGCCTGCTGGAGAAAGGTGTCGCGGTGTCTGGGTATGGAACTACGTAGAAACCTTAAATGGATTATTTGATCGCTGATACGACGAAACAAAGGAAAATAATTTTAACCGTTTGATAAGGATCGCGGTTTCTTAATCCGGTTGTTGTTACGCCTTCTTTGTCCAGAGGCTTCTTCAGCTTAGCGAACAACCACGAATATCTCGCAAACATTTCTGATATCGATAAACTTTCGAATCTTTCGTCTCGTCTCTTACTTCGATATCTAAGGATCGATAGAATTACGAATTGTGCTTCGTTTGCATAAAATTCCTGAATTATTCGATCTTTCTTTAGTTTGGATTTCTTTTCACGAATTTAAAAAAATATTCTTTACTTTCTTGATACCCGAAATGTGAATTTTCTTTCAGGAAGTATTCTTGAAAATCGGTGGACAAGAGGAGGATGATTTTTCAAAGCTTTGACCGAGTTTTACACGCGATATGCGCGAATTTGCACGAGACGCGTGACGAAGGGATAGCACACGCGCCCTTGACTCGATTAAATGGCCCCTAACTGGTAGAACGTATTTAAAGCTCGGGGTTTCCGTGGATTTACGACACGTCAATCTCTATTAAAACGTGTGCACAAACAGAGAACAGTCGAAGTTTCCCTTTCCGCGAATTGTATCCAGCTGCCGGGGTATAAAAGTCTACAATCCCGGCGCGGATTTGAAACACTTTGATTTTGAACATTTTCTATATTAAACTCAATTATACAATCTCGATCCTCGCTGAAAACTCTACTCACCCTCCAAATCTCAATTTTAGAACACTAGAAATTCTGCAAGGCTTCTAATTATGCATTTTAATTAGCATCTTGCATATCGATCAAATCCTAACTTATCCACTAAATCGGGACAATAAAAATACTATCAATTTTCAAAAAAAGAAAAAAAAATCACGATCACCCTCTCTTTAAACGTTTCAAAGAATTTCTAACACTACCGACCTTTCAAATCTCGATCACGAAGGTAGAAAAATTCGTGGAAAAGCCGCGGGAAGCGTTTCGGAATTGGAAAGGAAGTGGATCGCTCTCAGCGACCCTCCTGGACCATCGGCGAACCGAGGAGGAGGAGGATCCTCTTCCCTCGGAGGCTGAAGAGGACGCTCGTATTTAGCCCGCAGGAACAGGGGGGCTGGAATTCTCTCAAGGACACGTCGGTGACGTCGTGGAAAAGAGGGTGGCGTTCTATTTTAACTGGCGACCCTGGCCGATCGATCGGGAATTAACGGCGGCGTGTCGAGCGACGTACCGGAACACGCGCGAGTATTTCGTGCGCGGCCCGATCCTCCGCGATTTCGGATCGCGCGGCCACGCGAGGTCGTCGAACCCGGGGCGTGACTGACTCCGCAAGAGGGTAACTTCCACCGCCGTGGCGAACTTCTGCTTCGCGCGCGCGATTGATCGACCACCCGGTGGGGTGTGGGCCCCGTATCTCGCGGATTTATCTATCCGCCTCGGACCCAGGCTGAAATTTCCTCTCTCACTGCGCACGCTTCTCTCTCAAATTCTACGCTCGCTCCACACGCGTGTAATTTAAGCGTCAGATCGCTTCTTAGATCCTTTTCGAGTCTTCCACGTGTTTTTCGTTCCTTCGAAATCTTGGTGAACTGCGATGCAATTATGGGAATGCAATTGATCCTTGTAGTTTGGTGTTCATCTGATTATTGAAAATTTGGTTTGAAATTTGTGGAATGGCACGTCGTCGATATTTCAATTCGTCGCTACAAATTACACTCAGTGTATTTAACAGTGTAATTTAAGCGTCAGATCGCTTTAAAGATTCTCTTGGCGTCTTCCGTGTGTTTTTGGTTTCTTGGAAATCTCGGTGAATTATGATGCAATTATGGGAATGCAATTGATCCTTGTTGTAGTTTGGTGTTCTTCTGATTATTGAAAATTTGGTTTGATATTTGTAGAATGACACGACGTCGATATCGTAATTCGTCCCCACAAATTACAGTCAGTGTATTTAACAGTGTAATTTAAGCGTCAGATCGCTTTAAAGATCCTTTTGGCGTCTTCCGCGTGTTTTTGGTTCCTTCGAAATCTCGGTGAACTGTGATGCAATTATGGGAATTTTATTGTAGAGTTTTTGATGTCCTTCCGATTGTCGAAAATTTGGTTTAAAATTTGTGGAATGACACGAAGAGAGAAATATGCTTCTTCGTAATTCTTTCCTTTGTACTTCGTTTCGAGTCAATATTTCAATTCGTTGCTACGTCAGCGAATTATCAAGTATCGTTCAAAGATTTCGCAAATATCTAGGAATTTGGCAAATGGTAGGATTTTCCGAATTCGGAGAAACGTTCTTGCCAGGTTTTCGAGAAACGAATTAGATCGGTCTCGGGATAACGAAGGGAAGGAAATGGGACATTAAAATTCGAATTTCTTCATTTAACCTTTAATTTAACAAGCGCTCCCGTGTCCCCGTTCGTTATGGCGAACTCGTTAATCGTTTACTCGAGGACACGCGACGAGAGTCCGCTGGTTCGCCGCAGAAACGTTAATTCACTTGCCCCGGAACAAGGACGAGCGAGTGCCTCTTGCTCCCGTCTTCGTTCCGCTCCGGGGGGAAATAATTTCTCGCCGGATTTTTGCGTAATATTACAACGTTGTTCCCTGGTCGCGTGATTCATAATTTCTCGCGGAGAAAAACACCCTGGCTCCGCGGAATAATCGAGTGTTTCGCCCGTCTTAACCCTCCCGTTACGTCGCCGGTTCATTAATATTAATACCTGGGCCTGGATTAATATTATCTTGTTCTTATTAACCTTCCTCGGCGCGAAATTAAATTCTCTCCCATTCCTTGACCTTACCGTAGCGTCCGCAGGGCCGTACAAACGAATCCTTCCTGCGGATTATAAAATCGCGCCGGGCTCGTTGATTATCTCGAGGATGATATTCCGCGGCAACTCGGAAATAAAATTGAAAATTTCTATCGCGGACGTGGTCGAAAGGTATAACTGGCTCGTCGGAGCGAGAAATATCGGGATAAAGAGATATCGGGCGCGGAGAAATAAAAACAAGCGGCTCGTTCCGGGATGACATTTCACGGAATTTCCACTTTCGCTGATTCCGCGCAAACATAATACATCCGCGTAAATACACGGTCCCATAAAACCGGGCGAACCCCTTGAAAGGCTAAGGTTACGAGTGCTTTAAAAATAGGACTGCACGCTCGAGGTCCTTCATCTGGAACCAGCGCAGCGAACCACTCCCGAGGAGCTTCGCGACATTATAATACCGTGTTATCATCTTATTTCACGCAACGGGGATCGTAAAAATAAGATCGCGCACGATAGTCCGACCGCTGCTCGTTCCGATTCCCCTTTCGTGTAATTCCTTCGATTAATTCCTGTCTTTAAATAAAATCGTCGCCGAACGTCGTGTTCCCGAAATAAAACTCCGGCGCCGAAATAGCGCCGCTGTTATTCCACGTTTTTACGACGAAATCGAGGAATCTGGCAGAAAATACACATTCTATAAATAGAAAGGAGAAACTGAAACGATCAGTTTAGAAATTAATCGAAATTCCGTAAAGGATAACTCGAAATGACTGCGAAATCCGAAGTAAATCTGAGAAGAAAGTCTCGCGATAAAGCGAAGCAGGTTGTAATTAAAAACTACCCTCGCCGGTAATTTCGAATAATATTTCCCGGCTGGAGCCGGGAAGCCAGGAAAAACTGCAGCGACGGGAGAGGAAAATGGAGGAGGAAAAATCGGAGGAGGGGTGGCAGAGGGCGGAAGAAGGGAAGATACTCTGAATTTCTCTCGCATCGCAGCCTCCGCTCCATTACACGCGGCTAAGAATGCATCAAAGCGAGCCGGGTCGCCCTAAAAGCTGCCGGATCCCGATTTCTGACCACCCTCGAATTCCCCGGAAGCCTTTGGGGCCAGCGAGAACGCTTTCAACCCTCTCGCGCGGGCACGCGGAGCCATGCCAGGCCGGAAGGCGGTTTGTAACGTGGGCGGAAAAGCTCAGATCAATATCAAGCGCGAATTGGAACGTTACGTGGTGAAAATCGACCCGTGACCTAGTGTGGACCCGCCCGTAGGTGCCGCGCAGCCGGTGGCGCCATCGGAAACGCCGTTTCGGCACACAAAGCCGAGCGTACACACGCAAGCGTCGCGACGAAATCCTCGCTCTGGCCTGCGTTCTCTCGTATTTCCACAGACTCGACGGTTTCGGCTCGCTTCCGGTGAAATATCGCAACGGGAGGCTGTGGATAGCCGTCGACTAGTCGCCATCGACGTATGGGGTGTTACCGTGTACGTATGCACGCGCGTAAATAGTATTTTGACGCGCTTTTAATTCCCGTTGCGGATAAATTCTCGTTCGTTACGCGCTGTTCTCGTTGTTTCACAGGGATCCCGGTGTAGTAGTAGACACTGACGAGATGCGCCAGTGTTATATAGGTGTTTAAGGGGTTAAATTCGTGGACGTAATTCCTGGTCGTTTTTCGAGTAGAACGGGTCAGCGTCTGGTCGGACAAGGACGAGTGGAAGAATATCTGTTTTACATATCAGCGTTTACGCGCGCGTTAATTATTCCGATGGTTTTACTAAATTACGAAACGGAATTTACAGAAGGAGAAAATTAATTTATACCGTCTAGTATACTCCGATGACTTTCCCTTTGTACGATAATGTTTTTTTCACGGATAGTTTAGCGATAATGTCTTTGTCCTATTATCGTATCGCGATAAACGGGCTTATCTCTGATTCTAAAATGCTTTCACTGTTCTCCACGAATCTTCCTCTACTTCTACCCTTATCTAACAATTGTTTGCGACCGGCACCTTTTACTAAGTACACAAAGGTACAAAGTAACGCAATTATCCGATTACGGAAAGGAAACTACGACACGAGTATTCAAGAGAGATAACATCTTCGCGACACCTGCCTAAAATCTTTATTTCTAAAACTCGCAATAGCTTCGTCTTCAATCTTCCACGGTTTAAATAACTCAGACTATTTCTTAAAAATTCGAATTCTTCATTTCCCCATTTCTCTTCATTTCTACCCGATAAATCGCGATAAGAATGCGATTATGGCGGAAAAAAATTCGCGGATAACCCGTAGAAATTCCGAAAATTCTTCTTGCTTGTCTGGAAGATCGGAAAATCTGAGGAGAAAACGGCGAAAAGGATCGATAACCGCGGTGCATAAAAGCTCGGAGTATATGGTAAGAAGGAAGGGAGAGAAACGGAGCGGTGAAACGTGGGAAGAATTGATGGGGAAGGGAAAAGCAGGAAGACCGCGGGCGATACAGCGGCTGGCATCGATATTTCATCCGCGTCTTAATCAATTTTATCGCGGTGCCACCGCCCCGAATAGTGACCCGGTTTGCAGGGTGGCGACGTCGCGGTGACGGTAGCGTCGCATGCGCCGGCTACTCGCTCGCGCGAGCGCCCGGGCGAAATACGCGAGGCGGAGGAAGCCGCGGCGGATTACCATTAGAGTAGACCTAACGTTAATTCCGAGCGCGGTAGATTAGGACACTCGCTAGGTTTCCACTGCCGTTGCATATTTTCTCTGCCGGTAGACGCTTGGATTATATATATTTTCCCGCGGAATGCCGCAGTCCGGCTCGAAATAGCTCCTTATCCTTTGCTTTCCGCCGTGTTATTGTTATTAACGTTATTACCGCGTTTAGATTTATTCTTCCGACCTGTGTTTTCCCTGGGTTGGTCAAACAGAAGCTTTTCCCGCGAATCGCTGGTGTCTGGCTCGCAACGGTCTATTCTCCTTCGGTGTAGGGTATGTTAATATTATCGTAGGTATATCGTACTTTAGGGTACGAACAGGAAGAAAAGACCAGTTTCTCCTGGAGAGAACTCTTGCGATGCGCGAAGCTCTTAGATTATATTCGATCGTGTTTGAGGGAAAAATCGGTAAAGAACGCGTTGAGGACTAACCGAGTGCAGAAAGGTAAAGTTGAATAGAGTGTCGAGGTAGAGGGTTGCATAAAGTGGTAAGAGTTGTATAGCACGGAGGGTTGCGAGAAGTCGAGTAGAATTATCGAAGAAGTAGATCAAGAGTTGGTTCACGTTTGAAAATTCGTAGATTTATCGTCTTTCGTGCGTTTTCTTGATTTCGTCGATCAATTGTCACGAGTAAATGTATCGTTGTTTATCTCTACGTTATTGGTATTATTATAGTTTGGATTATATGCTGTTTTTCTGTCTGCGCCTGGCCTGGAATAGTCTCTTGTTCTTTGCTTTCGAGTATATTATTGTTAGCTTTATTATTATATTTATGTTTGTTCCTTCAACATATATTTTCTCTGGACTCATCCGCGAAAGGCTCGGATTATTTACCTTTTCGCGTGAGATACTCGAGCCTGGCTCGCAATTGCTTCCTGTGATCCTCTTTCCAGTTTACTATTATTACTGCTATCGTTTTTATTATATTTGGCTTTTCTCCTGGCTTGCATATTATTCTATCTTCTTATTATTATCGGCGATATATTTATACCGTCACTTTTACTGTTTCCTCTCGTCCTTCGCCTTTGAATCTAGTATTATTATCATTACCAAGGTTGTTGTTATACGTAGATTCGCTCATCTGTAACGCATTTCTTTCAGATTCGCCCGGAAAACGGCTGAATTATTTATCTTTCTCCTGCGAGATGCTTACATCGCAGTTGGAACAGTTTCTTCTTCTTTGCCTTGGAATATATTGTTATCGTTACTATTGTTGCTGGTAGCGTGTAACTGCTGTGTAGTTTTTTCTGGATTCATCCCGCAAACGTCTGAATTATTTATCATCTCGCGTGCGATGTTTGCGTTCGTTTTTCAAAGTTCACTTCCTAGAATGCACTTGTGCAGAATTTCGCGGGATCTTCTAAGGATTCGATTAATTGCATTTGGCAGAAGAAGTTGTGCAATTTGTTACGTGAACCCGTCCATTTCGAGTGACGAAATGCCAGAGAGTATCGGAGGTGCTAGGTTTTCAGTCGGGTCGATATTAATTTACGTAACGGCCTCCGAATGCCGTTTCAATTTTTCATCCGAGGCGATGCGCGTCCGTGGAATTATTTTCTTCGTCGCGACGGGAAAGCTGGAAAGCAGACACGGAGAGTAATACGGGAGCGAAACGATTAAACGCGAAGACTCCGTATAAGCTCATTAGCATACCGAATGAGACAGATGGAAATACGAATTGTACTTTCATCGCGACATTAATGATGCATGATCGTATCGATTAAAAGGCGTATCATACGGCAATTAGGTATTCATGACGCAAAATATTGACGTCAGCTAATCCGGAAATAAATTCCCTTTGGAAAAATTCTGGATACCTCCGATCGGAAGCCGAGGCAGTCGATTTACCCCGGAGAGATAGAAACGAAAGAGATTAATATCGAAGATAAATTCCGAATCGAGAAAACATTTGGATTGGCTGAAAAATGGCCACGGTTTAAGCAATAAGAGGCTTGCAGCGTGAAGAATACAGTCAAAGTAGATTATACCGGTCGCGGTCAGACAACGCGTATCAAGTTCACTTGTTTGAAGTGAAACTGACACACTTTCGTCCGCGCGTAGCCAAAGCGGATTAAACACAATGCAAACCAGTCGATTTTTCAACGAATCGCGTTTGCCTGATATCGATAAAAAAAACAACGTGCGAAGTGCCGCGGAAAAAGCAAGCAAGTAAACAGCAGGCTAGACTAAAGAAAAACAATTCTCGAACAACAACGAATCTCCTCGATCACGGGCAAACCGACGAACGGAACTGTACAACTGCCGGTAAAAAAGTAGAACGGAAATTTACATAAATTTCGGCCGAAGTGGAAAACAATCGCTCGAAATTTCAGGGCTGAAAGAGGAAAACGTACGAAGCTGATCGTATACCTTTTATTTACGCAAGATTTCCGTAAATTCGAATTCTCGTTAATCCTCGGATAATAAATCAGAGTATAATCGGAGTGTATTTTTTCCTCGTTTCTCCTTCTGTCTTTCGAAACCTAAAGACTCGGGTATTTATCGGTGGTCCCTTGACCGACTTCCACTCGACTGCTCGAAAAGGTCGCTTTCCGTCTCCGTGAGAGACGCGGGCCGCGATTTCCTCGAGGATTGATCGTTTTTCTTCCGGAAGAGGAGGAGGGTGAACGACGAAAATGATCGCCCGGCGAGGGAATGAAATTTTCAGCGACGTCTGCCGGAATCCGTGACGCAATTGGAACGCTGTCACTGACGTAACCACAGCACGGTCAAGGTTCCCGGCTTCCATTATCGACCTTATTGTATTTCTAATGAACCCCGAGCCGCCACTGTGCACCGCGCCGGTCCCGCGCGCGTACTCGCGAGGAACAAACCACGCTCGGCAAAACGCCGGCGCGCCGAACGAACTGGTTGCGGCCGTTTAAGTATAATTCCGCCTAATGGGATAATCGAGGAAGCTCGTTCTCCGTTTGATAAAACGTGGAAACCGGCGAAATCTGATAATAACTTTACCGCTCGGCGATCAATCTTTTAATAACGCGCCGAATAGGAATTACCCTAAGAAATTGAACTCGCTCGAGGAGCATCCGGATGTATTTGAAACACGACGCTCGAGGATGGCCGGTTCAATTTTGCCAACCAGATTGACCGAATGATCGATAATTGTCGAATAACGCGATAATCCGCTAAACGAGAAATATATTTCGCGCGATTCAATTTCTCCATAATAGAAGCACGGGTAATCGTTTAGGTCCGAGTTAATATATTCGCGAAATGCACTCTTCCGAACCAGTTTAATCTCGTTCTAACGCAAGAATGATAATTTCATTTCCAGTAATAACCTATTACGATAAATCGTAATTTCCTTTAATTCTTCGCCTATGGTATCTAAAAGTTATCCTCTTACCAGTCTTTATTCGAAAAATTCGATTCGGGGCAAGAGTTTACCCCAAAATCTCAAAAAGCCGCGTCCACTCGCGATTTTTTGATTGAAACTCCGCTCTGAAAAATTCCCTCTATTACATATTCGACGAATTACCGAAAGCACTGGTGTGGAAAAAATGCATTTCAAAAAAGGAACGTCTATAGAGTGGGGGACAAGAGTTTACCCTAAAATTCAAAGATAATGTCGCGTCAACTCGCGATTTTTTGATTGAAACTCCGCTCTAAAAAATTCCCTTTACTTCCTACTCGACGAATTACTGAAAACACCGTTGTGGAAAAAATGGATTTCGAAAATGTAGCGTAGATAGAGTGAGAGATGAGAGTTTACCATAAAATTCAAAGATAATGTCGCATCCACTTGCGATTTTTCGATAGAAACTCCGCTCTGAAAAATTCCCTCTACATCCTACTCGACGAATTACCGAAAAAATGGTGTTTAGGCGTGGAAAAAAATGTATTTCGAAAATGTAGCGTATATAAAGTGAGAAGTTCCGGAGGTCCAGGGTTTGCCTGGAGGAGTGGCAGCTGGGGCAGACGCGGGGCCATTAGAAACGCTATAAAACAGAGCGAAACGTCGCGGCGACTCTCGATTTCTCGGCGGAACCGGTCGGCTTTCTCGAAAACAGTCTGGATGCGGCTGGAAAGGGGGCGTAACCCCGTCGAAGATTTACTTCCGACGGCGGAGTATACGCATTACCTGGCGCAATTTATCGCGACCAAGTATACGTGCAGCTCCATTGAATAATAGCGCGCTCCCCGCGCGGAGTGTACGCTCGCGCGCACCGAGGCCATACTAATTCCTTGTATAAATAAAGGACTTATCTCCGACCTGCACTCGTTCTCTAGACGTTATGATATACTAACCTCATTAGCATGAGGCGTAGCGAAGAAGTATGGCTTCAATAACGGCCACGCTGGAGGGGATCGATGATGCGGCTGAAAGCGACTCCCACGTTCTTCCTTTGAATTCGTTTCCACGATCGATCGCCGAGTTCCTGACGCGATAGACCACTGGTCTAGCTATCGGACAGTGTGCCGGGGAATGGTGGCGAAGAACGATTCGATTTTCGACCTCGATTAGGCCTTTCGATCGGGTTGGTGGATCTGCCGAGGATTTCGAGGCCTGAGCTAACAAAGTGGGTTCTAATTTGTGTTCGATCGGTGAGTATCGATTAATATCGTTGATCTATCGTTTCATCGGGTGTCAGACAGGGTACCTAACTCGTCGTTAGAGGCAGCACTATCGTTAGAGTTCTCCTATCGAGGTTTCGAATTCGCTTTCGTTCGCGATTCTCTTTCGTAGAATCCTTGCTCGATCGATGAGTTAATTTATTTATCTCTGATCAGTAGATGATCGCAATGAAGATGTTATCAAGTTTAGGGATTCGTGGAGATGTGGAAAGAATATACGCAATTTTTAAGGCACGTTTACTGTACTCGTTCTGTATGTTGATAAAGCATCTCGAAGTTCATTGCACAGGAGTCTAGAGAGACCCAGGCAGTACTGGTTGAGGGTTAATGTACTAGGAGACACGACGTTGCTGATCGACGCCTTGGGGCTGATATTCATTGATATTCAAGCT
Source organism: Euglossa dilemma (assembly GCA_002201625.1). Lineage (NCBI taxonomy): Eukaryota > Metazoa > Arthropoda > Insecta > Hymenoptera > Apidae > Euglossa > Euglossa dilemma. The sequence continues at coordinate 7,453,495 of NIJG01000161.1, forward strand.
AGTTTTGGATCTCTGTACTCGCCTCGTGTCTATGTAATTTGAATACGAATATTCGAGTAGCTCGAGAATTTAAATTGCGATTAAAGCACTGGAATTCGTCGATTTGTAGTATATCGTGAAATCGTTCCGATTCATCTCTCGATTATCAACTTCGTCTAATTTCTCATCGACGCGTGTTCTTCTGATGCGTATACACGTTAAGAAATAAGAATCCCAATTTTTTAAACTTTATTGAACTCTAGGTATCAATGAAGAGCGTTTAATCGGTGTCGAAGTCAAAATTAATTTCGTTAATTAGTATTACTCGTGTCAATAGGGGCTCTTTCATTCGCAAGTAAAATTCGCACGTGCAAATCACGAATCGCGAGGTACGTACATCGCGAAGGTATTTCGTCGGACATTGGCATGCATACGTTTTACACTCATTGTCATAATTCGTATACATTATTTATAATGACCGAGTAAATGAATAATACTCGTTAATTATTTCCGCAAGCAAGTGTAAAATTGCAGTCTGTCACAACATGTCGATTGACATTAAAGCTGTCAAGTTTCCGACTATTTCTTTAATTATTCCACATAGACACTTCGTGAAAAAATAATTTCCGAACGCGGAGTGAAGTTTCTCTGCACGAAGCTTGGTTTTCGAGAAAATTGGCTTTAAATATTCGCGCGGTAAGCACGCGTTTAACTACGACCCCACTCGGCAGATGTCACTGCACACTAACGTCGCCTCTCCTGTTTGCGTCTATAAATATTTTCATTGGAACGAATTGCTTTGCATCAGTCAGACTACCTTATTCTTCTCATCGTGAATAGTCAGCGTTCGTCAATTTGCAAACCTGATTACTTACAGCAACCGCGCGCCGACAGATATTTCAGCACGATTTTCTCGAAAACCAAGCCTCGCGCGAGCAGAATTCATTCCACGCTTTCGACCTATTTTTTCACCTAGAATCGAAATCTTCTCGGTTATATCACCAGATGCCAGAAGAAACATCATATATTTAAACACGACAGGAACGGAAATCTTGTATTTCCCGTTGCACAATTTCCAGGAATATGCGTAATAATCTGATCAATTTTACGTTACGTTGCTTCCTAATCGAGGCACGTGGCTCACCTTTGACTTTTTAAACGGAACGGTTAATATTTCTTCCTCGATTCGAAGAAATATGCGAAATGTAAAGTACAACTGGAAGAAATGGAACTTTCTCGACACCCGGTTGGTTGTCAGAGGCGAGTGGAGCTCGGAACAAAAGTCATTTTCCCTCGATCATCGCGTCACTCGCTCGCAGACAGGTTGCATGCTGGCTGAACACGTGCCCCATCCGGTCCCGACGCTACTTGCGGTACCCCGACGCGTCCCATCGGACCCGTGGTGTCCCGTTAAAGTATCGACCGGGGGGCCCGACGGTGAAAATTCGCGATCCTCCGGCACGCGTGTAATTAATAATCGCCGCGTCGTTGCAGCCTCGAATTACGCCAGCTGCATCTGTCATCGCGCTACCGGTACCGTTACCTTTTCCCTGCTATCGCCCATTAATATCGTCGCCGCTATTACCGCGTCGTGCCGGCCTATTATCACGGGCCGCTCGTTCCGTTATCCCGGCAAAACGCGAATCCCACGTTTTGCTCGATTTTCCAACGAGCGAGGTAACGACTGGCAAATAAGGCGCGTCGCGTCCGCGTTCGAATTTCCACGCCTCGAAGGGGATGGAATTTTTGTTGCCGTAGGTCGCGCAGGTGTGACAGCTGGAGTTATATTCGGAGATGTTAACGCGCGGTGAAATTAACTGGCCGCTTTCGAGGCGAGGAACGCGCGGCAAGGCATAAATCATACGTGCACTTTAAACGTTATTTTCGCCGTATCAGATAGCGTGTCGCTGATTAGCCGCATGGTAATTAAGGATATCGCAGGTGATGGCGGGTTATTAAGCATATTGCGCCGTTTACCCATTGTTTCCTGTTCCCCTTAACGACCGCGGATGACCGAGCTGTTTAGACCATTCTTAGTGCCCTGTCACGGTGATTAGGGCAAACCGGCGGAGTACAGGCGGATCGGAAATTTTATGAAACGAAACGATAACGGGCGAGTAATTTTTTATTCTTATACCCGGTGACGAGAAATTCGGTGCGAATGACGAATGGATTTAGACGTAGATTAGGTGGTAGGGTAAAGGGTAGTCAGTAGTATAAAAAGAATCGGTGCAATTGTTACTCCTAGTATTGCTTTGTTTTTCATTTCGTTTCAACTTTACATTTTCGTCAATTTATATCTCTTTGTGTATTTATTTTTATTCCAACCTTGCAAGCCACGTTACTATCTACGTGCTTCGAGCTCTCTAACTTACTATAGGTCATAATTACCTTGCAATTTACTACACGCGACTCTTTCGACTTAGCAATCGTCTATGAAAAACGCGAAAATTCGCAGGACTCTCGTTATCCTGCGAATCGAGGATACCGAATTGCTCGAAATTCTTCCCCTAATCGAGAATCCTGTAAAATCAGAGAAATGTGGAGCGGCAACGGGGCGAATGGGAGAAAACTGGCGCGAGTTTTGGAAAATTGGGGGTTGGAAGGGGTTTTGCGGCACGCGGTGCACGCGACCGATGCAAAGTATCTATAGGCGATAAATTCGCGGGGATAGGAGGGCGATGGTGATCGCGGGTGAAAATTATGGCTCGCCGGAAAACGCGATGGACGACGCCGAAACGAAAACGAGCATCGACCAATCGCGGCGCTCTCGTGTAAGTCGCGCGGCCACTGATTGGAACGGGCGTGGGAGTATCGAATCGATTAGACCGGCGATCGATTGTCGCGCGGTCCGCTCCGCGCTCGTCCCGGAAACTCTCCGCTATTGCTCCACTTTCGATGCTGTCCGTGATTCCTCCGACTTCCTCCTCTCCTCTCCTCTCCTCCTCGATCTCTCCCTTACCTCGCGCGGTTTTCCCAAATTTTCTCGCGCCTGGCTAATTTCCTCACCGAACGACGTTGATCATCGATCGATTCTATTTTATTTTTCCGATTTTCCATATGTGCGAATTTTTAAGGAATATCGTTTCGAAAGCTGTTACGAGTTTCTTCACGCGCGATTAAATTAATTAGCGCGTTCGTTTAAGAATTAAACGATGAACCTATCACGACTAGTCAGGAGACAATACCTTCGAAGACGTGATAAGGGAAAAAATGAAGAAAAATATCGCGGGATAGGTGAGTGCTCGAGAAAAAATTGTTTTGACGCGTAGTCTCTCGGGTTTAAAAGATTGTGCCGCTCCGTGTAAACAAGCGATGGGAATCTCGGGTTGTATCAGTGCGTGCGGAAGAACGGAAGTTCTTCCGGAAGCGATCGTGGGAAAGAACAGTTGGAAAGAGTCAGTGTCAGGGTGTGGCTAGTAGGAAGCAGAGTGTCTTGGAGTGCGTATCGCGAGGAGCATCGTGTCTTGGGGTGCGTGAGGCGAGGAACAACATGACCTGGAGTGCTTGAGGAGCTGAACAGCGTGTCCTGGGGTGCATACGACGAGGGACAGCGAGTCTTCGAGTCAGGATATGTGAGTACTCGAACCTTTCCATAGTACAATTATATTATCATTACAATTAGAGATCTTGCGTATCTTTTATTTTCGAGCCTCGTATCTCTAACGCGTAGAAATTTGAACATTAAGAGCGAATCCCTAGAAATTTGTCTGCTCGTCCGGGTTTCCTACGACACTGAACAATTTTTAATCAAAAATTTCGGAACAGTCGGACCGTGATACGATTAGCGTTAGAATCCACGGAAAGCTGGACGAGTTTTGGCAAATTAATTCCCGTGGTTGTAACTCCGCAGGAAATGGAGCAACGTAGAATAGGGAACGAAGCTGGAAACTCGGGGATATTTCGAAAAATTCGCGTAAATTAACCAGCTGCCTGGTCGTTTCGCGCGGAAGTGTAATTATTCAATTATTATTACGGGAACTAGGTTGACGAGTAGAATAGACGGTGGAAGAGAAATCAATGACCGATGCAGAAACTCGAAATTCTCCTCTCGACGGAATAATTCAGGCAATGGAAATAATCCATTCGAATTCGCGACAGGGGAGTTGGTTAAATAAATAACGGCGCCTGTTAATATCCGCGGCCATGTCGCCGGACGAAAACTTCATCTCGGGCCGGCGCAATTACAGGGCTCTGGCAGGGGTATTTTTCACCATGAATTCATAATGCTTCCTCGTTCGACAACGATGCCACTCCGTGTGTTCAAGTACGCGCCAATAGATCGAAAACACCTCGTTTCCTATAATTGCATGGCAAACAGTGCTTAATTACCTCCTCGGCTGGCTTTTAAAACACGGTTACATAATGCAAACGGTGCCGTTACTCGTTCGACCATCGCCGATGGAATCTCGTATTTTCGATGAAAGAAAAAGACCAGGTGTACGCGCGTGCAAACAACCATCGGTGTGACTGTGTGTGCAAACGTCTGTTCGCGAATCCTCACCTCCTCTTTCGATCGGACTCTTCGTCCTCCATCTTCGGATTCTCTCAACGAAATTTCGAAGCTTCTAAAGCCGAGGTCCTTTCGATTTCTCGGCGAAATTTCGAAACTTTTAAACCGAGGTCCTTAAGATTTCTCGACGAACATCGCGCAGAATCGTGCATCGACTTCGAACGATATCGCAGTTCAAACTACCGCTGTTCAGACATTGTTAATTCGCTTTGCACCGGATTTCGCGAGTGCTCGAGTTCTTCGTGAACCACGGATGGCTTTCTTCTACGAGTGAAAGGATCAGCGAGAGTTTAACGCGTTTTAACGCGTTGCAAAAAGAAGGGTGCCCGAACCTTTGTAATATTCCGTGAAATTAATACCGATCGCGCGATTCCGAGCGAAATGAATTCGTGCCGTGGGAATTTAGCGTGTCTTAGAGGAACGCGAGTCGAAAGGTCCAGTATCGAGTTAGAAATCTCGCAAATGCAGTTTCAATGAAGTATCAGCCTCGAAGGAGAGAATCGCGCGATAGAGAAACAGATAAAGGCAATTAGAATTTGGAAGGTGCAGGATATAATTAACGCGTGACTAATATCCGCGATTGTTTGCGGTTTTTTTCTCCCGATCTCGCTCGATACAACGATGAATCATTTGGCTACAGTGTATTAAGATAAGCGATCCTGCGAGTTGACCGAAGACGCGTTAATGAGTCGCTCAAACGCCGCGAGGAATAATTCCAGGCAATTGCTTAAAGAGCAATTAACAACCGGCAACATTACGCTCGGGTATCGGAGACTTTGTAAAAACCGAGAAACGCTAATTGTCCGCCCGTTCAAGGCTCGAAAATTTCCTGTCTAGACTCCGTACATGTAAAGTTCCACGCTCGAACAATATAAACAGCCCGTCCCGCGTTTCGCCGACAGTTTTATCCGCGGAAAATAACTGGACCAGTCCCGACTCGCGACTATTTCCATTTCGAATTCTCACTCTAGCCGCTGCTCCACTTTCCTTCCGACGCTTCCGCTAAAACCGATTAGCATCCGGCCACGAATTTTCGACCGAGAAATTAGTAACGTTACTCCTGTGCGAGTCGAACGTCTACTCGCGCGATTCAGAATCCTGTCAAGCCTGCGACGAGCAGGAAGTCGCTCTGAACGAATTCTTCCAGTGTCAACGGGGACCTAACGCGTTGATTCCGGGTGAGAAATGTCGAATCAGCGAATTTGTTTGCGAAAGGAACCCGCGAATCCCTAAGAATCCTGTCACGTTTGCGACGAGCAGGAAGTCGCTCGGAGCGGATTCTTCCAGTGTCACTAGGATTTCGCGCGTCGATTCTGGGTGCAAAATGGCGAATCGGCGAAATGGCGATTCTGTTCGTGAAAGGAATTCGCGAATCCCTAAGCAATCCTGATCTACAAACGAGCCAGGCAAAGGGTAATGCGCGGTGCAGGTCCGCGGCGGTAATATCCCGGTAATGGACACCGATGTGGGCAACCTTGAAGAGATAAATTTCGCGATAAGGCCGATAATTAACGCCGCTAATGGCCGTTATTATCTGGGATATAAGGGAAAAACGTTCCGGTAACGCGTGCAAATTTCAGCTGGAACGTGTTAATCGCGCCGCCCGCTGCACCACTTTTCCTGTTTTTACATGCGCCATGATAATTCCGGGCTAACGGACTCGAGTAATTGGATCCTCCTGCGATCGCAAGAAGAGGAACGCGTAATTTAAACGACTGTGCCTTCTCCGAAACGTTATTCGTCCCTTTTTCCCCCTTTTTCCTCTCTCGATTTGGTTAGAGGATGAATATGCTATTAGCGGTACTTGGTCGTTAGGGTCTATTCTAAGTTTCATTTGATTTCCCTTTTCGCGGCTAGTAGGTGGATGCGTGATCGTTGATATTTAAATGTTAGGGGTCGCTTTTATTTTTCTCCTTCGATTCCTTCACTATTTTTAATGCTTTAGCAGACGAGTGTATAGTTATTCCTGCTCGGATGTCGGAGACTAGAAAACCTCCGGAAATAATCGTTTCAAATAATTTGGAAACCCTGATATTTTAATCTCTGTATCTACGAAGTCTTCAGAACCAATCAGTGATCGAAATTGATCTATAAACTCACGATTTTTCGATAAAACAAAGCGTTACATAAAATTTAGGAACGTTAGGAAATTCATTTTTCCGTTAATCTCGAGTTTATTTTGCGATGTTACGAATAGTTCTTTATCTTCCATGACTCTGCTATAGAGTATCCTAATCTATAGGTTTTCGTGAAGTACACGCAACAAGAATCGTCTAATGGATATTACAGATCGAAGAAAGACGTGGTGAAACATCGTTAAACATCGAAATCTACTACCATGTGTTCATACACGCAGAAGCTTCCAGATAAATACAGATTCCTCTTATCGTTTCGCGAATGCGTTCAATTTTCGAGGAAAATACGAGTATACCTAGTCGTTCCTACGTTCATTAAAGACGCGCGCGTTGCCGAACGATTTCGCAATGGTATTAAACGTAGCTCGTCGTGTTATTTTCCATTGCTCACAATTACAATCGTTCCATCAGCGCACAATCGAAACGCAATTCCCCGCAACGTTTCAGCTGTATCTGATAACTTTCATCGCTACTCGCTTCGATAACTGATAAGACTACGCCGTTGATTAATTTCCTGCCTTCTAGTCCTCCGTTACGTTTAGATCTTATCGACGATTTTAAATCACGTTTAACAAAAAATCTGAGTCGCGACAAATTTGCTCTACAAATTTGCACTCTGATCGCCGAACCATCATCCTCGATAAATCCTCCACGATATTATATCGGGATCTTAAAAATCTCCTTTACGTTTCAACGATGTAAAAATCGCAAAATGGCGAAAATCGGTAGCGGTGAATAGTCTAGATCTATGGTATCGAAACGTGGATCTCGAGATTCGTCGAGTATCTTGGCCTTTAATCGACCGCGTTAATTAACGACGCGTAGACAGAGATAAACATTGCACGGTGGTATAAAATGTCAGGCGATTGGTAACGCGGAACAGTTTTTCAAACAGCAACTTTCTCGTTGATTATCGCGCGGCAGGTAATTATCGCGATAGGAGAGCCGCGCGTTATTAGACGGCGGTATTCGGTTTACCAGCGACCAGGATTACGAACAACGCAATAATGACGATAATGTATCAGTGGTGTGTCTAATATTACGTAACCCGGTCGGCGTCAGGCAGCGTTCAAGGCGTCTATTACTTCCCGACGCGTGTCATCCTTGCTCGGGCAAGAAGCGTCGCCACGGCAACGATCCACGCTGTTGATCGACGATTCGAGCAGATAGAACGCGTCGATTTAAGAAAACGAGCAAGTGAAAAGATTCTTTAATTTTTACACGATTCGAATCATTTCCAAATTGTTGGAGAACATGGATCTTGAGACGAAGGTACAGGGTGTTTGTAATTGGAAAATTATAGGAGAAAATGACCGAGTTGAAATAGTTGGCGTAAGTAATTACACTGGTAATGGCAGGAGTGGTTTCGCAGCCATTTTAGTACCACGTGTCACCTATCTATGCAATTGGTTTCGGAATTAAACGAGTTCAACCTTGCTGGCTTTAACGTCGCCTCGACGTCGATTTCTTGCACCCCTGGAGCTGTCTAAAGCTGTTCTAACCTTTCCCAATCTTCGTGACTCAAACTCCAATAGCACAGCTATATAATATAAAAATTCGATACTCGGAAGAACCAATAGTCGCGAATATTTAGAAATTCGTCGAAAAATTACCGAATTTCCGGTTTGAGTATTCGCCAAATCTCTGCGAAGCCTAAACGCCGTTAGAACTCGATTCGTCAACGAAGCAGAGACGCTTGAAAGACGCGTGAAAAACAGCTGGAGCCGGAAAAGGATTAAAGCGAATGGTTTCCTTTAGGCTGGCGGCCTGGCGACGGAACGAAAGTCGTCTCGCGAGATGAAAACGGGGTGTTTGCCTAAACGACGCGGCGCATCGTGGTAATTCACGGCGCGTAATTGGTCGAGGCGGAGTGAAGCGGTCGCTCGGCGACATTCCGCGGCCCTTTGGTATGCAAAAATCCGGCAGCGCGGAGGCACAAAAGCCAGCCGGGGATTCTCGGCGGGTGGTTGAAAAATGGGCGCTCAGGGGGTGGTTTTCGCGGCGGCGAATTGAAATCACGGCTCGCGCCGCGACAACGAGCTTTCGGGCAGCGCGCGTTTCCGCGCGAGAATCCAATGGCTGAACCGAGCGTAATTATCCCCGAAGACGATTAACGACGACGTCGCGACGCCTCCCTTTTGTCCGCGGCCCACCGACCCGGGCCAACTTTCTTCCGTTTTATTCCGACCTGCTACCGGTAATTAATCGCCGCTGGTTATTAATTAATTTTCGCTCCCGCTGGCCGAGCGGATACCATGTACGAGCTTTTTCGAGATGGTACGATCGATCTCGAATTTCCACAGGTTTCCACTTCCTTCGTTTTACTTCTCTCTTCTTTCGTTTCGCCGGTTTGACACGGCTCTTTTGCTGTTTGTCTTTCGCGGTGTTGCAATTGTTCGAAAGTAAACGATTCTATTTAGTTTCCTTCTTTTCGATTTCGCGGTGAAAGTGTTTCTTCTCGCTTCTTTTTCCTTTCGGAAAGTCGATATCTTCGAAAACTTCAATCAGAATTGCAACTCCTGGTCCTGTTGGAAATCCAGAATTCTGCCTGCAGTTCGCGGATAATTCCGCGGCGAAAGAAATTTATCTTGGTCGACAAAGGAAGTCGATACGTTTTATCCGTGCCCGTTGGACGATGAATGGCGTCGAGTGAAAGTTCTTTCTCTTTCTCGTTCAATGCAACCGTTCTACTATTTCTTTTTGCCCCGCTCATTGTTCGGAATCGCGATTCTGTAACGTGTCTCCGGCGCTCGTGTAATTTGCATGGGAATAAAATAGCGCTGCGAGAAATCGGCAGCTTTCGCTCCGGATCGTTTTACGGATTCGACACAGCGAGAGGATCTGTTCGGCCAGCGATCCCGTTAAAGACCGTGAATTCTGTCCGCCGGTGATTCACGGATAATTCCGTGGGAAAAGGGAATTTATCCGATAAACGACGCTGATATCTTCCGCTCGCGCGGCGTCGTAAAAATTTATAACAAACGTCGAGAACAGGTTTCCGGGCGTGCAAACTCGCGATACTCCGCGCCGGGATGGCGCGCTGTTTAATTCAATATCGGTGGCCCCTGATTGAGCTATCTCTTGCAAGAATTACTATCATCATCCCGATCGTTACACGCGGGGCCGCAAATAAACCGATATTTTCCCTCGAATTTAATCGCGTTTCAAATTATCCTTTCGCGACCGGCCACCGTGATCGGAGTGCCTGAAACGGCCGAGCAGCCGAAACGAGCCGAGCATTTAAATCCCCTATTTAAATGCTGCACGTGGACGTGTTAAATAACGCGCCATATCCCCGCCTTGATAACGTAATAACTCAGCGAGTAATAAACAGAAAATTACGGAAGTTAAATCGTTGCCATGGCTACTAATGCCCCGGGAAGGATTCTGCGTTTCACGCAACTACCGTCCGCCATTTCTTCGTTCCTGCGGAAAAATCTGTCCTCCCGCCGTCGGAAAAATCACCGGGAATTTTCCTCCAACGAGCGTATATCACTGGTAGATTGATCGAACGGTCGCGTCGATAGAGCTGACTTCGAACGTTTGTAACGCGACTCGAGTTTCTCCCTAATCGCGCGTTTGCTTTAACCATCTAGGATGAAGCGAATATTCGAATATTATAATTTATTATTAACTGCCGAAGACTTAATATAGATATATTACGCGGTATTACCGGGTGAGAGTATCGACGCTCCGTAATTTATTTACCGAAGTTTCGTCTTCATCATCGAAGATGCTGTCTACGAATCAATCGAGCTGAAAGTGGATTCGTGGAATTAATTCCTAGTAAAATTCTAATCTCACGTTTTCAGTTTATTAGCAATGCGCGTAATTAGCGACACCCTGAGATCGGTATAATAATAAAAATAAAGAACTCGTCTTCGGAGTATCGCGAGTAGTCGACGAGTAAACGGACTCGGCTTTATAAACTTCCAGAATATAATCCAAGCGTACCGTCAAAATTATAACACCTTTGTTTCCTTGGAAATGAGAAAATAAGCATGTACAGAGCTCCCAAATTAACCGAGCAATCCCCACGTCCCTAAATACCTAATTTTCTCCGCTCGAAATTAAACGCCGTCTCGTCTTGCACAGATTGTGCAATCGCGCAATTGTCCATCCTCTGGGAAAAGGAAGAAAATTAAAAAGAAAACGGCAGTGTAGCTTAAAAATCTGGAATTTTTCGACGGAATTTCGCGAGAATCTTCCGAGATCCTCGAAGACCTCGTAGCCGAATCGTCTGGACGCGTAGGGAAGGTTGGCGAAGCGGTAGGAACTTTCACGCGGATCGTCTCTCTTTTGATTTACACGGTTCATTAAACAGTTTGCGGCCGCGAAAAGCACGCGAGACCGCGTAACCGTTGGGCCATAAATCCCCCCGGATGAATAATCGACGGAAGGATCGCGAACGCGATCGACTGCGACCCCGAGGATGCTCCTCTGGTCCCCTCTTTCGAGCGTAGCCGGGCCGAATCGCGCGGGATATACACGCGAGGCGTTTTGCAAACTTAATTGGCGGCCCCGCGCGGTAGATCCACGCCGGTAGATTGCATTCTATTGCCGAAAGATGCAAACGGAGATCGACTTTCCATTTCGTTTCGCAACGGGGGCTGGCAGGCCGGCGCTGGCTTCTTTCGGCTATCGATCCGCTCGATCGCGATATCGATTCGCAAGGATTCCGCGGTCCCCGATGTTGCGACATCGGTCGCGCAGCTGGCCGATATATTTAAGCGAGTTGGTCTATTGGTAAACGAGCCGGAATCTGGGCCAGTTACAACACCTGCCGCGCTGAATCGCGCCGAATGCCAAATCTCGCGACCACGACCCGTTCTTGCTGTCGCCGCACTCTGATCCCGATCGTTTCGCGTGTTTAGGATGCTGGAAAGACGAGAAATTCGTGGAAAAATACAAAGACGCGAACGATAAGTGGTCGTCGAGTAAAACTCTCGTAAGAATTATCAGTCGAATGAACGTTTCGTTTAAAGAAACGCAAAGTTATGTCTGGACGAAAGTGACAGTCGAAAATTCGACATCCTGTCGTTTAAACAATTTATTCATGATCCGTTTCGATATGCATCTAGTCAGTATTCGTCCGCAGATTTATCTGTCCGGCAACCTTGGAGTTTTCATGAAAATCGCAGACGATCAAATAAAATTCGTAGGCGAACGGGGGCGGGGAGATCGACGATGTCGCGATTAGCGTTGAAAGCCAACGTGTCGGGTTTGAATCGCGTGATGGATGATTACACTGCTCCGCCGTGCGCACTGCTGCCGGTTCATTTGTGACCCTGTTGCAAAATTCCCGAGTTATTCCGCAGCTTGCTCGTTTGGAGAATGGTTCTATTAAGTGGAGCTTCTGTAATCGTTTGTTTTTCCGAAGGCAGAAATTGAAATCGAATTGAAACGAAAACGCGAATCGAGTGTGTATTAATCCGGACAGAGTTCCGACATCGATTCGGTATCCACGCTACGTCCGGTTTCGCGAAAAATATTTACAACTATCGATCACGCGAGATCGTCACGACGGTCGGCTCGTGCGAGATGCAAACGCGTGTTAAATATTCAAGAAGACCGATAACAAATGACGTATTTAAAAAGTGCTACGGAGATGTGAACGAAAGAAAAAACGAGAGAAAAAATAGTAATTCATTATAATATATACGCTCGATGGAAGGAAGGAAGGAGGAAGTCGAGCAGAACAGCGTGTTTCTAATATTCATATCGATCGGAACTATTATACAATTTGCAAAGGGTTGCATAATATTTACAACCCTGAATTAAATTGAATTCTCGGTGCATAAATAGAAGTCACGCAACTAACCGATCTCGACCCCGTATATTTAATCCTGCATGTCCCTCAACGTTGCCGCAAGGATTACCATCGGGAAATCGTTTCGGATTTGCGAAAACCTCCTACTCGTTTCGCGATAAAGAGAACGAGGGAAAAAATTGGAGAAAATTACGAAGAAGATAAACATCTTCAAACGCGAACATCCACGTTTGATGGAATATTGCAAATTTAAATCCTTCAGAGATCCGCGAAAAAATAAATACAAGTTTCAGAAATTTCATTTCGTCGCGGCGTGTTCCACGATTCTCTGAGTTCGAGGTGGAGATACCGGTCGAAAAAAGGAGAAAATACAGGCTCGTGCATTCGGTTATATACTCGACTGTCGTGCAACGTGATACATATGTACGTACCCCTTTTATCAATAACGTTACGTGGCGTACATTGATTTAAAGCCGCACGGTTATGCAGGCACCGAGGAACGGTTTACTCGCGAACAATGTAAACTACACACGATACAAATTACAGCTGTCAACGGAGCCACTCGTGGAGCACAAATGACGAACCGATCTTCACGCCTACTCGACCGTAAGTCAATATTTACGAGCCGCTTAATGCGAAAGGGTGAGACGCGTACGAGGATGGAAAATTCCCCTTGGCTTTGTTCCCCTTGAAAGCTGAATGGTTTCGTCGGTAAATAATCCTTTTCAACGGATTTCCATGGTCCCCTGTCCGAGCAGACCTTCGTTAAGAACGTAGATCACGCTCTGACGGGGAAGAACTTTTTTAAACGGAGAAGAAACGAGGAATACCGAGTCGAGGGCCCTCGAGAAGAAGGATCAACCCTCTCTAACTTGAGCCTCTCGAAACGAAAACTAATCTCCGTTCCCGTGCTTTCGCGATCGTTTGTATCTCGAACAGAATTCGCAAGAAGATTCGAATAGGAACATTGACTTTAATTGCACAGAGATCGTTATCGAACGAGTCCTCGAGCGCGAAGGATGTTCCCTTATCGAGAACACTTCTGGCATCGGTTTCTTCCTTCCGAATCTAAGATCATCCGTGACAGATGCACGTTCCTCATCGTCTCTTTCGTTTTTATCACCGACGCGGTCTCACGAGCGAACAGCTGTATCGCACGCGGAAGAAAGAGGAGACCGATGAATCCTGGGACAAATCTAGGAATTCGATCGAGAAAAGCGGGAAAAGAAAGCACTACGTTACATAGTCGCGTGGGGAAGCTCACAGAACGTGTCACCAAATCGTAAAGAAACGGAAGATCCTCGGTTCGATCCTCGGTATCCTCTCGGTATGGACCAAAGAGGAAGGTGGTGTGTCCCGAATCGAGGGCACCGGGTCCGCGATGTGCAAATTTCCTGGGATACTCGGTGTTTATCCACTCTAATTACCGTTTCACTAGCTGCTCCTGGAACAATTGCTCACGGCGTGGACGAGGACCGTTTCCGGTTTCACTGCGAGTTTCACCCCTCCCCGGCGCGTACGCGACGACCCCTTTCAGCGTGTTCTCGCGGGAGAAGCGTGCAACTCGCGTCTTTAAAGAGGCACACTCACTCGCCGGGGCTGTCTGGTCGGCGATTACGCGTCGGAACGAAGCGAAGAGACACCACTGACAGGGAGAGAGACCGCTCGAATCAGCCACACGCAGCCACACACGCACACGCACGCACACGCACACAGACACGCAAACAGAGAGAGACGGGTATAGGCAGCGCGACGAGCGTGCACCGCACACGTGCCGCGCGTTCGGATACACACCTGCACGTGTTACTCCTGGATGACGAAGGTCCGGGTACGAGAGGCAGGATCGTGCACCTGCTCGCACCGCGTCTACCTCTCCCGTCCCGTATCCCTTTTCACTCGGTCGCGATCGCGCGTCCCCGATTACGCGATTCCGTCCTCGCACTCCTCCGACACCCGCGTCGCCTCTCTTATCCTCCTTCCGCGCCGAGCCTTTCTACTATCCCCGATGATCTGCCGATGATGACCACGGTCCGTTTGCGCGCGAGGGTTGTTGCGTGTGCCGGCGGGTGGCGTGTGCTCAGGCTTGGTGTGTACGTCGGTGTGCGTGTCAGGGGTTGCTGGCGCGTACGCTGCTGGGTCACCAGTGTGTATATCTCTCCCTCTCTGCCCTCTACGTATATATATGCGGGCTGGTATATATATACATGTAGGATGCGCGCGTGTGTAACGACGACGTGCCGCCGCGACTACAGGTCTGTCAGATCGGACGCGCGTCGACGCTGATTACGGCGAGAACGTGATACAACAAGCGAGGAACGGTAACACACTGCTCGGTGTACCAGCGGAGACTGCCGGGTCCCCCACGGTCTCGCCGAGTGCTGGCCGCTATAGTGGAGAGATATATAGCGTACTCGTAGCGTGTGTATACGCCGCGCTGCTGGATCCTGAACGCGGTCTGTGGAGGGGCCGATCGGGACGGTCGGGGAGTACTACGGTTCGCTATGGTGGGACCGAGATCCACTCGAGGGGGAGGGAGAGCGAACGAGTCGGCGCGGCGCGGCGCGAAGCGAGACGGGACTCGAGCGCCGCGACGCGGAGAGGGCTGGTCGCACGCTCTAGGCGCTATGACGTAACTCGAGTCATCCTGGATGTACGTGTCGCGGCTGGAGGGGATTCGACGGAGAGTCGAAGGGGAAACGAAGGGGAAACGACGCTGGCGCTGGTCTAGAGTGGGGGTTAGGGTCGTTTGGTGGGGAGAGAGTGCAAGGGCGAGATGGTGGGGCACAGTGAACGGAAGGAGGGGAGGATGGCGGTCATTAGTGCTACTGGGACACGGAAGCGAATCCTCGCAACCCTCCGAGCCCCGCTGTGCGGCCCGTTTCACGACCCGGCACCAGTAACCACCCACTCTTTTCTATTTTCCTCTCGGTCCCTCCTCTCTCTCCACTCTCTCTCGCGCCACGTATTTTCCGCGCTCTTTCTTCTCTTTCTTTCCTCGAGTCTCCGCTCGTCTTGCCCCCTCCCCCGCGAGCTCCCTCGTCGCACCCCCGAGCCGGCGTCGCGCGATGCCTCGCGCGTCCGTGTATTATCTATATAACGCGCGGCCCGGGGGTGCGCCTGCACTATGCAGCTGCATACAACCCCCTTTTGCAGGGCTCCGTGCCGGCTACGAGTACATCCACCAACGCGATTAGGCCGCGCTCGCGACCTCGTCCTTGCCAGCCAGCCAAGATCGGGGCCGTTCCGTTCCCTCGCGTTCTCGCGCCGTTTCTTTCCGACGATACCACGCGATGCGTTGACCCTTTCGTCGTAACCGGAAGCAACGGGCCTCGATTTCCGGGATATAGGTCATTCGATGGGAATGCAACCTCTGGACGGTTGGTGCTTCTTAAAGCGGCGAAACAACAGCCGCGTTTTTCCCTAGCCGAGATTCTCAGCCCCTGTTACCTGCACAAAGCGCGGCGCTTTGCATCGCGTTTCACGGAAGCGAGGTAGAAAACGGTCGCAGCGGGTTGATACTCGGTCGGCTCGATAATAGCTCGGTGGCGGTATTTTCATAAGCAGATGCAGGGTGGCGGAGGATATTTCCGTGGGTGGCTGGGATCGATAGGAAGCCGGTCGACGCGGGATTTAAAGGCCCGTAATTGATTTCCTGCCGGCGGTCGCTGGAATTCCAGGCTGCACGCGCCCTTTACCCTTTCGGCCCGGCTCGCCTCGGCCTACACGCGCTTGGGGCGTGGCGAGGCATCCTGGGGACCGATGAAAATCCCGCGGAAGATCCCTGTCGAAGGTCAAACCGCGTCCGTCTCGCGGCGACCGAAAGACAATCGGGTATGAAAGCGCTCTAGGCGGCAGCCGAATCCACACCGAGCAATATCGATCAGCTGAACCGGTGTGTACTGAACTTTGACATTTGCCGGAACCGGGCGAAAACGCGGCACGTACTCTCTCGGAGAGCCGGGCTCTCGTTTTGCACGGAGATTTAGATCGCAGGGGCGGTTGCTCAAGGTGCACGAGACCGTGGACGTTCTGTGCTTCGCATTGGGCCCCCTTGGGATTCGAAACTCCGAGATGCACCGTAAAGTAAAAGGAAGACGTTTCGATTTTTCTCTATTAACGCTAGGTTTACGAGATCCGTCAATTTGACGAATAAGTTGCTCCAATTATACAGTATTAATTGATTTAATCACCTTATATTAAGTTTATTAATATTGTAATTGTTTGTGAATTAAACTCATGGTCTTTTTTTCAGCAAATACGTGGTTTTCTTTACTCCTAAATGTGACGGGGTACAAAAATAATTTGATAAGTGTACAAAAATGACCGTAAACCCAGTGCTAAAGGTTTAACCTTTGCCGGTCCCAGAGGCGACCGAGAGTCACCGCTTGTTTTCACGCGACAACTGTAACCGACTTCGGAAAAATCCTACTTGTTCGAGTAATTAAGAAGCTAGAACCGTTCCGTAAAATATTCTACAAATGAAACGATCCTCGAGATGTAATTCGGCTTGGGATGACCCGGAGGTCTGCCAATGAATTACGCCCACCTCCATTGGTAAACAGAATTTCGGTCGGAAGGATGGCCAAGTTCCGGAGTCGTAAAACGTAATTGGTAATAGAAACGGAAGCAGCCGCGATTCACTCGACTGGGAGTTGATCGAAGGCAGAGATTCTGGCTGTTTTCGGCGACAAAGTTTCCGAACGAAATAACCATTAAGCCGGGGAATTGGGCTGGGAAGCGGGAAGCTTTTGGGTCAAGGCTGCGATACTGTCACCCCTCTGGACGCCTTTGTCCGCCGCGGCGCTCAAGGTGATTCCCGGCGTTCGCTGAATCAGGTTGATTCCCGGTTTCCGATTATTGGCAGGCGACGTCGAACAGCCGTCTGTAATTCTATAATTAGGCCCCGCGCGTTAATTAGGGAACGTCGAGCCAGCCTGGCGAAAGTGGGCCGTCCACTTGTCACGCCTTGGCTCGAAGTTTACCCGGTGCTGATGAGCGAACTTTCCTTCCCTTCTGCTCGTTTGATCGATCGACAGACTCGAGTGGACTTGGCCTCCGATTCCGCGGCTTTGTCCGCGTATACGACGAAGATCGAGAGGGCCATTGTTCGATACTTTGCCCAACTTGTGCTACCACTCCCGAAAAATTTGTGTACCCCCGTGCTCGCGGCTCTGGCGCGGATCAGCGCGAGATCCGTTCCTCGAGAGCCCCCGGTTGTCAGGATTTCCCAGCAGAAGTTCCGATACTTCGGAAGGTTGCCAAGTACCTTCGGAGTTCGTGGCCGTCCGGCTCGATTGGCCTCTCTAACGATTCTCCAGTTTCTTCTAAATACGCCATCCGCGTGCTCCAGCATATGCGAGCAACTCGCTCCGCAGGACCTTTGCTCGACGTTCTTCTAGTACCGTTTAAGTTTCGTCTTTCTCGGTATTTTCAGGGGTATCCGAGTGGAGTGACTTAAGTGGGTCACCCTGTATATGGATCAGCAGTTATAGTGCCCGATAGCATCTGATCTTTCCAATGATAATCTTCCATTCTTCGATTCAGCAATGATTTCAGTGATCGTATTCTTCTTCCTGAAAAATTGAGGAACCGAGACGGGACTTCCCTTTGATTCCAATAGACTTATCTTCAATCTCGAAATCTTTGTAACTAATTCTCACGGTAATTCGCAACTTATTTCCGCCTCGGATGATACCGACTTTCCTTATCTTCCTTATACTCGAATTTTGAAATTTGCTCAAGTAAATGATCGATTTTCTGAAAAATTCGGGGGATCAAAATTTTCCAGCGAGAGTATCTCGGCAATCTCGAGGCGCTTAAGGTTATCGAGGAGGAACTCTGGAAGCTCCTTACGGTTTACGGTATCTCGCGTAGCGCGCGTTATAAGCGGCGCGTGTCGCAGCTGCGTACGACACTCGCGTGACACCGGTGTGCATGTTCACGGACGCCCGCGAGGAGAGCGTCGCCGATGAAACGTGCAATTTAATTGAAACACGCTCCGTTCATATGCATACGATTAACGCTGGTCGGCGTGCGTGCCGCTCGCGAGCTACTCGCGTGAGTAACGGAACGAGTCGGAACGGTGCGGTGAACGCGCGTGAAAATTCACGGTGTACCATGTACGCTGTTGATTGTTGATTGTATGCTAAGCAGCCCGTTGCTCGTGATTTGCCAGACGGTTGATTACGAGATAGAAAAAGCTCGTCGCCTCAGGATATCGCGACTTCGGAATTATCGGCTGTTCGAACGGTCCTTTTTCATCTCGTTCTCGAAGCTCAGCTAATGTAATGTAAAGAAAGGGGACTATAACAATTAAATCCAAGAGTCTAACCAAAGACCACTGTCCACCTCTTTCCACTATCAAAATTCGTATCGAAGATCTACGGAGCGGATTTCGTCGATAATTATTTTTCTTCCGCAATAACCAAGAATTTTTCACCGACCGCTGCTCTTCGCGTTTAAGTATTTACACGAAGTAACCCGGTTTCAAGCTTTGCCTATCTCGAAATTCCACCATATCCCGATACAGCGGAGCTATATTACAGTGTGTAATCCCGGCGTACGTGTAAACCGGCCAAATCGGACCGAAGTTAATTCTCGTAGCGAAATTTCCTCCTGGCGAACTTGATCGATCAACGTGGAACGCGCGCTGCTGCGAATTCCGGCGTGCAATTATTCGCGGGAAAAGCGCGACCTTGCGCACCCTTCGCCATAATGCATGGCCCCCTTCCCGTTGACCCATTTCCCTGGCTCTCGTCGAAAGGGGAATTTCTGTTACGCTGAATTTGCTGGGCGAATGGCGAGGAAAAAGAGGAAATTCGGTCTTGCGTCGTTGGCGCGGAAACGCGCTGTTCCCCGTTTCGCATTTTCGGCCAGCCTCGGTGATTCACGGGAATTTAAACACGGGAGTTATCGAATTTTAATAAATTAACAAGCGAAATTTCGTTCATCGGGATCAGCAGAGTCTCGTTAGCTTCGCTGTGCTTTCTGATATTCGAAATAGAGAAAATCTGGGTGATATGGCTCACGCGAGTTTTATGTCTAACAAGAGAGAGAGAGAGAGAGAGAGAGAGAGAGAGAGAGAGAGAGAGCTTGGTAAAGGGTTTTGTTCCGCCAGGATAGCGTACAGTTGTACAAATTCTGGGAATTAGACTGAGAAATTGGGTTTCATTCTCGTTACCTACCAATGCTGCCTCGAATGATCGTAATCCTTGCTGAAAGCCCGTGTGCATGCACGTCGAAGCATCAGAGCTGGCTCGTACAGGTTCGCGATGTTAGGAGGATGTGACGAGGAACTACATATTATAACACGGAAACCATCTCCTCTTGACAAACTATGCAGTCGAACGATATAACCGGGAAAATAGCAGTCTGCCGAAATTGGACTGTTCTAAGAACCTGGTCTGTGTAACAACTCTATGCGCGGTCTCCGAAGCTTCTTCTCTTTAACCCCAATGTTTCTCGTCTCGAGGAACCACCGAATCGAAAGCTCTTCACGGACCACCGGTCACCGAGACAAAGAGCGATTGGAGAAATCTTAGCGGACGGAAGCAGCGAGTAAATATAACAGCATATGAATGTTGAACGACTGTCTCGTGACCTGGACCGAACAAGCCTCGAGATGGCCTAGGTTTACGACGAAAGGTGAAAGCTCGCGAAAGTCGAACGCGTCACCCCTTTAGACGCAAAGATACGTCACCCCCTTAGACGCAAAGATACGTCACCGTCGAAGCTGTTACGTCCAAAACGAAAAGGACCATGCATTTTCCGCGAGATTTGTTTCCGCGTGTTTTATCGCGTCGTATTAAGCACGAAGGGACCATTAATGGAACACGAACGACGACAATGAAGCAATCTTTATAATCACGACCAACGCCAGTTTCATTTACCCCCGCGGCAGTCCGTACGGAAAACTCGATGCTATATCGAATAATCGAAAGCTTCTTATCTCCATTACCAAAACGGTGCGTGGTGACCAGGTGAAATTGGCGTGTGCGGATCCGAAAAGAGAGCCATAGCCAGGCATCCTGGCGCAGGATGCCGGCAGGAAGACATAAGCTGTACTCGAGCCGGATGCCTGCTAGGCCAGCCCCCATGCAGGCCGCTCGATTTCCTCACCCCTTGTTTCCCTGCGCAGTTAGAACCGAACGGGGCTCCTTTACGGGGCCGCGATAAGCGTGGAGAGTTGCGAAACTCGTCCCCGTCATGGCGACGAGTGCACATTCGAGAGCAATCGTATTGGCGTTCGACGATGCGCCCGGTTCCATCCTGACCCTCCCCCGACGGCTGCAATCGATAAAATTCATTCGAGATTATGCGGGTCCGGTCACCAGATGGAAAATAAACGTACTCGCCAAGTTCCTGCTAACTTCCACCCCCGCCACCCTCGGCCCGCCTCGGCCGCCATTTTTCCTCCAGCGTTCTCCGCTTTTCAACTTGCAGCACGTATCGTATTTTTCCTTTATTTTCTTTCCTCTCCTTCTTTCCCTCGCTCTCCCAAGGAAACGGAATTTTCCTCCCCACGAACGTGTCGCCATTTTTATTCCGGACTTTGCGCCTTCTTCCTGCGTACCCATGGAGAATTTTTTTACGGTTCCATGATAAACGTGTCCAGATCTAAAGGAAGGGTTTTGAATTTTTTTTTTTTTTTTTTATCGGTGAACGATGGTTTTTTTCGAGGAAGGGGGTTGTCGCGTGTCGTTTTAACTCGACGATTAATATTCGATCGGTATAGTTAATTCGAGAATGGTTCTCGTCCGATCGGGGTCTGTTCTTCTATGGCTGAATTCGCTCGGCGCGTGATAATCGAGGTCAAAGCGCGTGTCAGGACCACGTTTCGAGGCATCCGGTAACAGTGCGGCGTTTCCAGCAGGGATTTCCGGGACGTCGACGAGCTGAAATGCAGATCCGGCCGTTGTTGCAAAATAATTCGCTTTTCCGTGCCGGCGAAATTGAAGCTTGTTTTCGCGGGCAGCCGCGCGTACCTAGCCGACCGATTTGACGCTGTTAGGGTGTCATAACTCTGATGAATGGTTTGTCACCTCGCGGCTGCCATTCGATCGGCTTGATCAAGTGGCTGGGAAAGACTGCTGGCAAGTAATTACGGATTTAGTAGATCCTCTTCTTTGAATACCCTCGGTATAATCGCGTTATCAGGATGGTTTTCAGTGTACTAATAATTAAAAGCTTGGAGAGAGAATCTCCGTGAAATCCAGATAATTCTAGATTCCCGTGAAATACAAGATCCAAAGTAGAATTTAAATTGTAATCGTCGAGACAATTTTTCTGGAATTGCGAATATTTTCTTCCGTTATTTCGTATTGTCTATTAAAACAGGAAAATCATGGAATTTTCATGGAAGAATTATAGGTCTCTTTGGTCTGGATTATTCGTTGCTAAGAGACACAGGGCGTTTAGCGAGAATGGTCGGAGAAAGGCAACGGGGAAAGAACATGTCATCGGGCCCGCGGAATGGGACACATGATCGCGCTCGGCCGTCGTACACGCGTACATACTAACGAGATATTTCATAACGGCAGATTAGCGGCCACCATGGTTCGTTCCATAGTCCCCGTGGCGGCAATTAATCCCGAGGCTGCGCGTGCTGGTGTAGCCGCGAGCGCGAACAATTTACCGTGCCCCCGAAATTAATTTCACTCGTTCGACATCGACGCTTCGCAGAAATCGCTTTGTGGCCTCTTCCCTTTGCCGGAATTGCAGATTGAAAACCACCTTTTTCCCCCCGTTTTTCCCCGGCCCGGAACCGGACACGCCTTTCCTTCCACGCGTATCGACTACCTGTTCCTCTTTTAGTAGACCGGAAATAAACGAAATCGTAGGAATCCGCGTGTTGGAAATTTCCGCCGAACGGCGTTTAGCGCGCGCCAATGGAATCTGAAACGAAGTTTCGATTTTTGGCAACACTCCCTTTCTCCTCGGTAACGATTTTAAATTGCTAGCGGTCGGGTCCGTTTGCTTTTGCCATTGTGAAATTGGAACGAACGAAATTTCAAATTTTGTTTCACTCCCCTTTCGTTTTTGTTTCGCTATTCGAGCACGTCTATCGACGTAATTTTCCGTCCAAAGAATCCACGGTGGGTATCGTAATTCGTAAATTTAACATCGCGGCGAGAATTCTGTAATTTCGATCGGTGGAATTAATTTATTCTGGAAAGAACAGGTCGCTTCTACTCGAGTTCCATCCTTCGTCACCCCATCTGGATCCGACTCGTTATTTTAATCCGGCCGTGACGTCAGGGCCGTCGACCATTGTTCGATACCCGTTCGGAATGAACGCCAATTTTATTCAAATTGGTGCAAATCGTCCCCGTGGAAACATGACACACGTCGGATCATAAAACGACGCCGTGTTCCCGACCCCTTCGACTTCAACCCTTTTCCCTCCTGTCACATTTAATTATCCCGGCCATTTACGTAACCCAATTCCCGACTAAATTATTGCGGGGCCACCTGTTAAATCACGCATACAGGAATGCTTAATTGCCCTTTTCACCGCCGTGAATAAATCAGCCGATTAGAAGAACGACGAACCAGTCGGAGAGCAGGAAATCAGAACTGGATTCTCCTCGACTCTGCACGGATTAGAAATGCGCCTTGATCGCCCTGTTTCGCTAATAAGGTGAACAACCAAGTAATTAGAGTTGGCTCTTGTCTCGATGACGATTGTGGCGAAACGTCTTGTACTTCTTCCAAGAATCGTCAGGAATATTCATAGAATATTGTATAAATTAATTTAATTTCCAGCTACTCCGGTATCTAATTTTGAATTAATTAGGTTTACTGTTTTACTTAAGATCTTTGAAAGATCCTTGTTATGAAGTTCGTTACTTAAGACCTTCTATTTTGAAATTGACAGGGGTTGTTTGTACAGTCTTCGACTATAAGTGTGGCATTTTTTCTTAAGAAATATGGAAAATTGCCGGTGTTACGTACCATGATCTGAAGGGTCTCTTAAAAACTCATCATAGAAAGTGTTCGCAATTTAGTCTCTTCCAGTCATTTATTCAAATAACCAATTAACTGATTCTCAAAATAATCATTTTTTCAATTGCGACACTAGCTTAAATGATAAACGAAATAAGCAAACGCGTAAGGATACCAAAAAAACAGGACACCACAGAAATTCCGTGGTTTTCAAAATCCTTATCAAAATCCGCAGCGTCCGGTGTCCTTCTGTGGTCTTTTATTAAAAACTTGGACAGCGTCTGGACGCTATAATCGAAGTTACAAGAGGGTAAGCTAGACTACCGGGTAGGAGAAAATAATTTTCCTCCTTGGCCGCAAGTTGCAGCTCGCGGTGCACCGGCGTACAATACACGCGAGATGAATCGAAGGGGATACAGGAAATAAATAGAAGCCGTTATCGATCTCCATTTATGGGGCTCCTTTGAAAAGCGAGCGCGTCTCGCGACAGGATTCTTTGCCGGCTGCACCGATCGGTGGAAGCCTCTGTTCTTTGGTGCACCAGGGATTGTTTCATACGGGACGGCCTGTGCGATGCTTTGTTCGAGCAAAGTGGAGCGCCGCGTTCTATGGATCCAGCAAGATTCGAGATTTTGCTACGGGCGTGTGCTCTGTTCGGCCATGTGGCTTCTCGTCGCTGAAATTCGGGACATCCGCGTTCCTCTTCCACTTTTTCGCGGCACGCCGTGTGTCTTGGCGGTTGCCGAGGTGGCCGAAAAAATGTGCCATGCTTTGTGCCGTCCCGGCTTTCTCAGATTCCTTAAGCCCGCCGCTAAATTTCACCACTTTTCCGTGTCACGTAGGAATTTCGCGACGGAAGGATATTGCCTCGCCTCGGTGTACCCTTGCGCCTGCAATTTGACGCTGTGTCGCTTCTAGGAATATCAAGGAAGAACGAGGAGATCATTCTTATTTACGCAGTTTCGTTAAATTCGCCAAGATATTTCACCGGCTTAACAATTCGCGATAATTAGATACGTTTTCGAATAAAATTCTGTTCCCTCGTTCAACGCATTTCCGACGATGAAATTATTTTAAAGAATTAATCAACGCGATCTGCGACCATTCGGAGCCTTTTAGCCGACGTATGGAACGAATTTTTCAGCATCGATACATTTCGGCGCAACGTCGGCCGGATGTAAATTTATTAATTTAAATTTATTTAAATTTCCAGCCTTACGTTTCATTTAGTCGCGGCATCGAGATCACTCGAATTTGCATTTTAAACTGCACACAACGACATATTACCCTATATTCCATACGAGCTGTAATTGCCAGCCGGGGAACCGAAATTCGTCGAGCCTTCTTCGGCCGGATTTAATCCAGGAATTGCCGTTTCCGTGACCACATCAAACGGAGTCGTTGCCGCGCGCCAAACCCATTTAATTAACGAATTAATTATCGCGAACCGGTGTAATAACGATCACCAGTCCCCGGATCAAAGCGTTTCAATTATTTACGTAAATTTCGCGCGGCGATTGTTAAGATGTCTGTCAGAGGCTGAACGATACCTCGTTACAGAATGCCCGAGGAAAAGCTCGACTTGGCTGACACGATATTCTTGAGATATTTAACAAATTCAATTTTATTTCGTTGTTCTTACGATTTTTCCTTTCGTTCTTTAAGCATTAACGTGTCTAAGAGAACGAATCTTAGCGTGTTGGAAATTTGATTTCTATTTTATTACTATATACGTATAAAATAAAAATTGACAGGTCTCTGAAACTATTTCAATTTTCCACAGTGAAAATTTTGCTCCATTTTCATTCCCACTCCTGGGAATTTCATTTCAATTTTATCGTTGTGTATTAAAAAGAATGAAACGTATAAAAATTTCGCAATTACCTTTGTCGATCAGCGTTTTCTAATTTCCCGGAAAGAATACAGGTCGATAAAAATACAGTCTATCCGCGGAAAATGCCCGAAGACGAAGTTTCGAATTTCGTTCGACGCTCGGACGTTTTTTCCCCCGGAATAAATAAGTTCTCGCAGTGCAGATGAACCGTGCGATCGAGAAGTAATAAAAGGGGACTTGCCAGATGCTAATTACTCGGAAATCGTTAGGCGACGAGAGGACCCGCGGCCGTGCATCGCTCCAAGTCGCCGGGAACTTCGTTATATTAGGATGAATCGGCGAACCGTGAGATAGTTAAATAAAGTAGAGTTTAATGCGCTGAAAGGTTTGAACGGCGACGAAGCGTGGCCGGTGAGCCGGTGCTTCTTTCGACCCGAATAACGATTCCACCGGTCCACGTTCTCCGTTATTAAATCGTCGGATAAAGGAATCCTGTTCCATCGCGACCGTTCGAGCAAGCTGGCGATCGCACAAAGGGGATGCAAAAATGAAAATTCTACGGACGATGCACGAAGGGATCCGGGCTAACGTGTTTCTTATTCCTCGGAAAAGAACGCACAAGCTTTTCTAGCTCCTCCTCCGTTCATTCCTTCCAGAACACCGACCATTAAAAACCATCTACGTCCTCCCACTGTCCACTCTACTCCAATCTGGATCTGCTTAACCCGTCGAAATTTCAGATATTCACGGTGGAATTGGCAATTGTTTCAAAAAATAGCACGACGCGAGGTTGGATATTCGCGACACGACAGCCGTTTCGTTCTTCCGACAGAGAACATTGTTGGAATCGGTGTTGCATTTACAGGCGTGGATCGATCAGACGGAGGTTCGGAATTGTGCTCGTGTCGAATATAAAAAGAAATCAGTCGCTCGGCAGCTGCACGGGTTATTCGCGAAGACGGCTGCGACAACAGGTTCTAATAAAATCGGCAAACGCGAATCGCTGTTAAATATATCGGACATCGATCGACCAGGATAGACATCTCGGGATGGTCTCTCTGATTGCGGGGTATAAAAAGAAACAGATCGATGGGCGGCGATAACACGCGAAAAGCAGATACACCGTCTAAGAATAGGATTCCTCCTTTAGGCTCGAGTATCGCGAAGTTGTCCAAAATGGTACCAAGAAGATTGCCAAAAAATATTCCCAGTCCATGGGAAAAATTTTCGTATCAACGTATTCTTTAGTCGTGATACCGTTCCCACTGGTCTTCGTTTACAAATTTGGTGACGTTGCGACGAGCGAGGAATAAAATGTCGGGACGTTAGGTTAACGACGATCAATTTTCAATGAAAATCAGAGGGCTCCTTATCCGTGGGAAACAAGTGTAAGCCCGGTCCTCGCGACAGGCCGCTTTGTTTATCGCAAGAGCCGACGCACCAGACCATTTCAGCTTATCCACCCCCGCACCCCGTTCCGCCCCTCGCCGACCCTTGGTCGCCCGTTCCGGGCGCAGCGTTCGCGAACAAACGATACTCTTTCTGCCTGGCGGAACACGGCAGATTCGTGAGTATGAAAAAGAATTGCCACCCCCCTTCGCCGCCAGCGGCCCCCCGCGGCCCCTCGCGAACGGTAACAAGAGCTTAATCTCTGCAGCTTTTCTCCCTTTCCGAGAGCTGCGAGGCGACTCGCGTTTGTACGCGCACACTGCAACGGACGATTCACGCAACCGACAAGGATTATGCCCCTTTTCCAGTCGAAGATAGAGGGTGGAGCGAAAGCAGGCCGAACAGAGGACCGGTCTGAATGGTTTAGCCAAGTTTAACGCTTCGCGGTCCCGCTATTCCCTTTGATTTCCATGCTCTTTCCCAACTTTTTCACGGCAAATCGGCAGAGGGGTATTTTTTTAAGCTTCCTGTTTGTTCCTGCTCGTTCTCGTTGTCGTAGCCGGGGATTAAGCCGGCGGTTTGTAGCCTGGCTCGCGGCGTAACTCTCAAGCTGTTTTTACAACTTCCGATCGGGTATTTTCCAAGGCTTTCGCCAGCTCTGCCTCTTTCTCCTTGCTTGCTACCCGAGCGTCGCGATCTACCGATTTAACCGAGTCGATTTACTCGGAATACCTGGACATCAAACGGGGTTAATTCGTTAACCTTCGTCCCGTCTCTTTTTTCGTGGTTAATATTCCGTTGGATCGACGAGAACTAGTCAAATTTCGTTTCAAGAATAATCTATCCTCGAGAATCTTCTCCGAAACCACCCCCAAAGCCGCCTCCTACCTCACCGCCATTTCATCCTCGACCAAGTCCGCCCCGCCATGGTCCCACCCCTGGACCGCAGAGAATCATTTTACTTATCCTCCCTTTCGGACTCTTTCACGCGACGTCGCACCCCTTTAGGAGAGAAAGGACGACCCTACCCTTTCGAAATCGCGCGGCAAAGGGGCCCAAAGGGGGCTGATGGCATCTCCGCCGGGAAAGGCGGCCATTTGCACGGGAATCGGCGAGCGGATTTCTCCTCGCAGATGTTATTAATCCTCGGCGCGGGTCCGAGGGTTCACCCGTTTCGCGCGAGAGGATTATCCCGGGTAATGCAGCTTCTTCCCTTTGATCCCTGTCCCTCTCCGCTTGTTCGCTGCTCCGGATCCGGAGGAGCGGCGGCGAGAAAACGCCCGGCGTGGTCCGGGGGTGCGCGCACCCCACGCTGCCGGCGCTGGAGGGGTGGTGGTGGGTTCGCGTGATACGTAGAAAGCACGCTCGCCTACTATCGCGAATTGGGTCACGAGCTGGCTGCAGAGGGGCGGCGGGCGCCGCGGAGAAAAATACCGACGGGCTACGAGAATGACGGGGGCGGCCGGGGGTGGCGTACATCGATCGCGATTGTCCCGCGAGCTCGACTTTTGCCAGGTCGCCGGCGAGGGTGGTAGTAAACAAGCGTGGAGACGACGGGGCTTTGTTAAAGAGAAGGACTCGTTTCTTTCGGCCGCCCTTCCACCCTTTTATCCGCTTCGTTCCCTTCCAGTTTATTATTTCCACGCGGCGGGAATCGTTAGCCGAGCCTCGTTCTTCCGCCGACAATTTTCCACCGCCATGGCAGACCTCGTCGTCCGACAACCACGCGTGGTCGATTTGCGTTTTGTCAACGGGTTTTTAAAATGGTGGAGAATTCGCGAGTGTCTCGTTTTTATCGGGATCGTAGATTAAGCGACGAAACTGATCGAGATTCGTTAGGTTCAGGAACTTTAGCGAGAAGTGCAGTCGAAAAGGAAAGTTTTCTTTCGAGGAGAAGAAGATTGTAAATATCCGCGATTTATTTATACCCCAGCTTTACCTTTTCTCGAGTTTATCGACGAAAACAGGAGGGTGAAAGAAATTAGCGTTGCAAACGGTAGGGAGTAAAGGCACGGTTGGTTAATCGAGGGTAAAAGAATGCCTAAAATTTGTAATTTCGTCGGAATTTTCCTATCGAACAGCGTACGAGGGAAGTAATTTTTGTCGAGTTACTTTGTCCGGGACACGGGCAGGTTTCTCGTATTTTATCGCTTCGTTTAACAAAGTTTCTGGACTGCCGTTCGGAACGACGAGCGTGTGACGACGCAGCGGCATTTTTCGGTGCAATTCGGTTTTACCGCTTTTTAACGGAGCCGACGCAGTCGCCCGCGAGGCGATAAATATAAAAGCGGTAACTCGCGCGTTGTTTCGCCTGGTTTTACCATTTTTTAATCGTGTCGGGATGCTTCTACGCGGAGCGAGCGCGAGCAGGTCCGCCGTGACTATTTATTTTTCGTTGCGTTCTCGTAACATCTTCGCCTGTCGTAAATAGGTACGTTAATAAAAGTGGATGGTCCCTTTCGCTTTATTAATCTGTCATTCCTCCTTTTTTTCCTGCCTTCTTCTCTCTCTCCATTTTTTATACTTACCGATAAACCTGGCAATTCGCCAACCAGCGCGAAAATGGATCATAAACGCGCGGTGCGGCAATCGCGAATCACATTCGCGTCTTTTTACGCTTTTCCACCCCTCCTGTCGTGAATCACCTGACCTTTCTGCCATCGAATTCCTCCTAATTCCACCTAGCCGAGGTTAAATCAACCGAATGCTTCGAGATGCGTTCTCGAGGGTGCACAATCCCAGGATTCGCGCTGGTTGCCCGCCATTTCGTTCCTGAAAGGTCAATCGTTCCCGACGCCGCTCTTTTCGATTTAATCGACGCGCATTAACGCGCCGAGAGTTATGGCTCTCGGCCGGGAATCACGAGAGGGATGTAAACGAGGGGACGCCGTAAACTTTTATGGAGATTTTAGAAGCGCGTCCCGTCGAGCTCATCCTGGAGTAATAATCGGAGAGTTTCGCTGGATACAACGCGACAAGTATCGGAATAGAAATATTATTATAGATAACAACGGTATATTATATTTCGCTGCTGAGAATATTTGAAATACGCGCTCGTTTAACCCACGGTACCGGAACAAGGAAAAATAGAAACGCTCGAGATTCGTGGCAAGGATGAAACGCAAACACCATAGGCGAGAACCGCGGCTCGTGAATGGGACTGAACGTGTAAACATCGGGTTAGGCTCATGGTCGATTCCCGACGACGTACTTCCGTCTCAGTTACGTGTTATTCCTCGACGTGTTCGGACGTGTGACCGAGCTTCCTGTTCTATGTCGCACGCGCCATCGTGGTTCAAGTGACAAGATAAAGGGGCTAGCACGATTTAATATATAATACGCAGTATCTATATATATGTACATAGTTTAAATAAGGTTCACCATAGAAAGCGGTTGTTTGGGTTAGAAATTCAGCTCTAGTTTATGTTATCTTTGTGTATTAATTCTTTGTACTCAAGAAGCTAGCATTTTAAGCCGCCATTTAATCGATGTTAATCAATTTAATGTCATAATTTGCACACAGTTTCTTATTTTAAAGCATCGTTGACTTTATGCCAGAAAATCTTCGAATTACCAGCCTCTTGTAACAAAATATAATTGAGTGCAGAAGGTTGATACATGAAGCACGTTTGCTTTTCATATTATTCACTTGATGTGTTATAAATAGGGTACATATCAACGATCAGAGACGTCGCGATTAATTATTATTAATTAGGTATCACCAAATTCCTCGTTTCCTATATTTATATAAATAAGAGACTCTGAACTACTCTCCTCTCGAAAGAATTGTCTCTCTTCCCTAATTGTCCTCAAAAAATACTCTCGCTTCCACGACCGCAGAACATCGTAAATTCTTGTCCATTCACTTTCTCTCGCTTTCTCTTTCACGCTCCTTTCTCGTTTAGGCTGCTTAAAAATACGATACCACGAATATTATAATCTCTCGCGATGTACGTTCCATTCCAACGAACGAACGGTCTTTTCTGGACGTCCTGACTTACCCTCGCTGAGATTCGAAGGAAGAGATCGCCTAGAGGAGAATGCTCGCGGAACTGGAGCCTGGATCGATGCCCGGGATCGATCATCCCTCGTATCTTGATCCCGATCCGGGTCAAGAGAAGCATTTCCCTGGAAGCTTGTTCGCGTGGCGATAAAGCAAACGGAATCCCTCTTCGTCCAATCGAGTTCACAATGAAAGACGATCGAACGGGATCCAGAAAAACTCGCGCAAGATTGCGCGACTTCTATCCGGCTTGCACGCGCGCGGATCCGCTCCGAGACGGCCCCGCGATGATTTCGCGGCAGCCTCGATCGTGAAAGATCCCGGCCAGTCCGAGCGGATTCCCGGAGAGCCATCGAATCCTCGTCTCCAGCTCGTAATATCGACGAGCCGCGTTTCAGCTTTCAGGGAATATCGATTCTCCGCGCTGCATGGATCATTCGTCCCCTGGGGGTGCAAGCCGGCGCAATTTGCGTCACGAGACCTCCAGCACCGTTTATCTCGCGTGCTCTGGCCCACGGAATTTTATCATTCCGTCCCACTTACCGGGCACGTTATCCGGATGGCTGATCAGTTTTGGAAAAAATTAAACGCCGCGAGATACCCTCCGAAAATTCTCCTCTACCTCGAGTCGCGAGTCTGTTCTCCAGTCGGATTTTACATTTTTCCCGAGCACCATTTTTCTTTTATTTATTTTAATAATCCGAATATAACACGCCGTCGATTCAACGTCTCGTATGATTTTTGCAACTCGAGGAAGCGTCGAAGTTATATTTTAATAACGGACGTGAAGTTTACCGAGCGGACGTGACGCGTTCGGGTTGTTATCGTTATTACCAGAGCTTCTAATCGTTCTTTCCTCGAGACGAATTGCTCACCCGGGTATACCTTCCCTTGTTAGTTTAGGGCAGAGTTGACGAAAGAGAGTCGCGGCGATAGTGTTTGCTGGGGGCGAGGAGTCCGCGGGGGGCCGCGAACGGGGGATGAGCTAATAAAAGCGGAGGGATTGTACGGCGAGAAGAATTGTACCTGGAATGGGAACGTTATGTTAAACGTTTTCATTTATCTCCGCGCGGGGGTTGCAATGGGGCGAGCGGAGGGAATTCCTTTTTTCTTCGCGCGGCTAGATTAGTTTATGGGCAAGCAGCCGGTGTCTCGTGTCCTCGCGTCGGTGCTTGCTGTAATTGCTTCGCGTAGAACGCGGCATTTATTCGGAGTAATCACGCGGAGCCGGAAGTCCGATGATTCATCCCTTTCCCGGGGTAATATCGAGAGAATAACATTGGCCGGCCGCCAGTTTGGTTCTACTCCAAAAATCGCTCCCGTTCTACCCGCTGCTGTTTTCGAAATATCCCTCGTAAATCGCGAACTTGGGGTATTGCTCGCGACAACAGGAAGTGCGAGCACTTTTTCCCGCGGGATTACGCGAGTTTTCGACCCTGTAAATCGACCCTGTAAATCGACGAACACGGAGAAGCGTAGAATATCCTCGAAACAGAATTCCGAAGATACAACTCCGCTTCGCGTAAATTGCGTTGCTCTGAACAGCGAAGATGTTAGAAAACACCGGAAATAATTCATCGGGAGAACCCTGCGGATCTGGGAGTCGTTGTAGCGGGATCCTTCGATAAACAAACGAAGAGAATAGGAAAGTATGACGAGAACTAACGTTCCGTTGAAACAAAAACACGTATTACAATGCTTACGAGTCGGAAGCGTTAAAGATACGCCTGGGAACGGGCGAAATTCCAGTCCCTCTCCTTTCTCGCGCTACAGCTGAAAAGGGAGGCTGGCTTTAAATAAGCAGTGTCTCGACAAAGAGAAGAAATTTCGTTCTCTGGCTGAACGCTGATGAGCTGCTCCAACATTGCCCCTTTTGTCGCATTTTACACTTTTCATTCGCTTTTCAGCGACCCTTCCTCTGCCCGGCTCCTTTCATACGCGTTTCCAACGTTACGGAGTTTCTAGACCAATCTACCGATCTATTGTAGTCTACTTACGTTTCGTTGCACACGCAGCTCGCGGACTTAGTCCACGGTTAACTTCCACCTTCTCGTTCCAATGCCGCCCGCGTACCCTTCGCTTCTCGCCAGGCGTGTCGCGTGATTTCTTTCGATATTGCTCCAGGTCTCTGAGCCTGACAGTCCTCGATTGTTCCTGCAGCTCGTGACGAACGCTTCGCGAATTTAATTCTCCTCGTCAGGCAAAATCGCTCCCGATCGTTTCGGCTCGCGAAAAAGCGTTCGCTCACTGGGAGCAATTGGAAAATAAAGAAATCATTTGCGAATTTCGCGATATTCTTTACCCTACGATTGCATAATTCTGAGAAGGAAGATGATAAGAAATTGATAAACGTCCACTTCAGTGAAATCCTAATCGGTGAAGGCGGCGTCATCGAGACGGCGTCATCGTCGAATTGTCACGGATAGTTTCCATTTTATTTCTAAACTTTGTGGGGTTACAAGAAAGATATATACCGATATTTAATAAAGAAACAATCTGTTAGTAGGAAATTATTTCGGGAGTGAACAAAATTAAATTATCGAATTAAATGGTAAAATTCATTTTTGTATAATAAAATCTCATCTTCGTTCTTTTATTTCCTCGTTTTCTCATTGCTCGCCCTTACCGGCGAATCAATGGCAAAATCTAAGCTCGCGCGATCGGAGAGATTGCGAATTCAAAGGATAATCGGCGAAAGGACCAATACCGTGGTTCTTATTACCATAAAGAAACTCGTAGGTTCTTCTTCGAGAGGTGGAGCGACACGCTGGCGTAGTTTCGCATTTACGATTATTATAATGGCGGCCGGTGGGCTCCATTACCGGGATGGCCAACACGTTCCTGGTTTCCGCCATTAGGCCATCTTCTTCTTCTCCTTCTTCTTCGGCCTGTTCTTCCTCTTTTTCCTCTTCTCCCGTGTTCTCTCGCTTCCTTTCCTCTGGAACGATCCCTGTAATAAACCGGCCGCGCTAAAACGCAGCTATAAGCGGCCCTCCTAATATCGCGGTGACTTTGCCAGATGGCATTAATAACGTGCCTTTAGTATTCATGGCCTTAGCTCCCCCTTTTCGCCCGCTGGATAAGCGTTGCTCGTCCCTCGAACGGTCTCTTTCTCGCGGACTTCGATCCAAACACGTCAAGACCGTCTCATTTCGCCATGGATTTGTTCTTCGTGGATAGAACTCGGATCTCTGGTTTTGATTTTCCTGGGGTTGCACGATTGGAGGGGTAGAAAACGATCAAGAATAATTAGGGCGGTTTCTGAATATTTGTGAATGTTTTACTCCATGCAAACTCTGATAAATTTGGAAGATATTCATGATACATACGTGGTGTAAAGATAAAACTTCATAGAGATCTGAATTAGACTTATTCTACTTTTGTTCTACTTCCTCGTTACTTTATTTTCTCCTAATTTACGTTTCATCGCGTGAATTCACGACATTTTGTTTTCAATCATAAAAGTACAGTTTATCCGTTTGTTGATTTTCGTCTGTATAATTCATTCGTATCAGGTTTCATTTCTGTGTATTTTCCTGAATATTCGGGTCAAAATCACTCGAAACAAAGCATTGCACGCTTATTACGTATATGCGTTATTTAAAAACCAACTAGCACGTATCCACAACGACGTTCGAAAATCCTCAAAACACAAAAACATTCCCGACCTTTGAAAATCAATTTCCCCTCGACTCTTGCTCCACTGGAACCCCGGGATGCGAAAATCAACGTTCCTCTAACCTCGCTAAATTTCCATCGGTGCCACGCGGTTGCAGAGATACACCGAAATCGAGCAGAGGGATCGTCGCAGCGAAAATAAATAGCGCGAACTGGGGGAAGAGAAAACTATAAATTCGGGGAGTTTTTGAGAAGAGCGAAACGAGTGGCGGATCCCGTCCCGTTGTCGATTCGATCCGGGGGAAATCGGGCCGATCGCCGGGGCCACTGTCGAAGGTAAATAAACGCGCGACAAAACGCGCGCGTGTATCGCGAGCGGATAATGTTATCGGCGATCGTGCAGCGGCCGCGTTTCAGCGAGTCGCGTAGATTAATTGGCAAACTTCCGGTATAGCGCTGGGAACCCACGGCGCCAAGTGCGACCGGGTTTAGTTATGCGCATAACGGATGCACACCGGCACAGTTTCTGCGTGCAAATGAAGTGGCGACTGTTCGACCAGCCACGCTCGTTCGCCCGGCTAAAATATGGAAAATTCCGCCCTCGTTATCGTACACGACAGCCGGGAGATTCCTTTCTTCCCGCGCAGTTCCGTCCTATCGATTATTCGCCCGTTGTTGCTCCCGGGATTAATGGCTTTGTTTTATTCCAGTTTTTGGCACGGTCTCTCTCTCTTTGCGATTAGAATTTGAAATGCGCGCGCGCGGTTGGATCGCGGTGAAAGAAGGATAAATATTTATTCGCTCTTTTGCGGTAACGCGATTAGGCAAGTGTGGATTTTATTTTCAGGCTCGTAGCGCGATATTTTCAGTGGGATACATTTTAAGCTCGGATTTGTTATTTCACCGTGATTTTTGACAGTTTATGGCACGGGTTAATGGCGAGAGAAATTGAAATGGGATTTTCAGCTGGTATATTTCGCGATTTGAGACAATCGTTGCCAGGGTTTTTTCTTGCTATTAGAATTTGAAATGCGCGGTTGAATCGGTTTTGTTAATAGGAAGTCAGTGATTTATGCCAGCTTCTTCGTGGCGCTACTTGTCGCCTCGCTGTGACAAATGGTTCCCAAGAAAATAAGAGCGAGCTTTTAACGAGATATTTCTGTTTATAGGAGAAGTTAAGGAAATTCCCGTTAAGTTCCATGAAAGAACAATTCCCCATAGAGTCTTCCGTGTCTTGACCTACAATTGAACCTACACATACGCCTCCAGCTTTTCCACTTTTTGTAAACATTGCGTCTAAAAATACGAAACCCTCGTCCTTCGTGATTCTTTGAAGCAGCCAGTGAAAGTGTCTAACCGCGGTCAAGGAGACTCTCGTACTCGATGCAACCCTCCACGGGGGTTGCTGCGTGAGTCTACGTGAAACTAAAAATTTCAAAGGGTTGGAAATTACCGCGACAAGCGGGATAAACATCGCTCGTTACGATAAACTACGCTCAAT